>PVLC010015787.1:16827-36863 GCA_004027655.1 Graphiurus murinus
GTGGTGGCGCACGCTTGTAATCCCAGCATTCGGGAGGCTGAGACCAGAGGATCCGGGTTCGAGGCCAGCCTCAGCTACCTAGTGAGGCACTCCGCAACTTAGTGAGACTCGGTTTCAAAATAAAGAATAAAAAATAGGGCTGGGGGTATAGCTCGGAGGTAGAATGCCCCTGAGTTCAATCCCCAGTACCGCAAAAAAACAAAACAAAACAAAACAAAAATTGCAGGGTCCTGGTAGGGCATGTGTGGGCAGAATGAGGCAGTTCCCACCTGGGTGACGATGCAAGCCTGCTGTCTGTTTCCCCCCCAGCACGTGCAGTGGGGCCCCGCGCCCACCTCCACCCCACGCTTGGCATTTCCTGCTCTGTGAGGAGTAGAGGCCAGCCTTGTTCACAAGTCCTGAACTCGAGTCCTTTGCTCAGCCACCCGCAGGCCCTGTCTTTCTCCTGCTGGTGTGTAGAATTTATTGGGAGGCTCCAGATTTCAGTCCTTTGTTGATTTTAGGCACAGCCAACTGGGAGACAGCATTTGTAGTCAGTTTCTGGACAGAAATACCTAATTTTTGATGTAATGTGTATGTACATTCTTGTAGCTTTAACTTTGGAAACTTTGTTTAAGGAGCCCCACCTTAAGTCTCAAAGGTCCATTCGCCTACATTTACATTCTCTTCTAGTCCTCTGCCTGCCACGGGGTAGGCCCTGTGAAAGGTGTGGAGGAGGAGGGTGGAGCAGGACACAGGGCCACACCCTCTCAGTGCTGTGTCCAGGGTCATAAGTGCTTGGGACACTTGGAGCTTTTCTTGCATGGGGCAGAGGCGGGAAGGGTGGGATGGTCTGGGGCATGGGCCTGAGACCGCCTTTTGCGCGAGAGCCACCACTCCTGCGCTCTGTCGTGCATTGATCGAGTCAGCACTGGGGCAGCTGACCCACGGGTGGTCCAGAGTCTATCGGGATTCCTCGTGGTACTGAGATCTGCCCGGGCAGGGAGGGATTGGGGTTCCTTTCACACCTCAAGAGCAAGGCAGTGGGTAATTTACCTGTGAGGTGGGCCTGACCAACCAAAGGCAGGATGAGAAAGAATGAAGTAGAGGCCTATGTAAAGAACCATATGTGGAGCCGGGCGTGGTGCCACACACTTGTAATCCCAGCATTCGGGAGGCTGAGACCGGAGGATCCGGGTTCGAGGCCAGCCTCAGCTACCTAGTGAGGCCCTCTGCAACTTAGTGAGACTCAGTTTCAAAATAAAGAATAAAAAAAAGGGCTGGGGGTATAGCTCGGAGGTAGAATGCCTCTGGGTTCAATCCCCAGTACCGCAAAAAAAAAAAAAAAAAGAACTATATGTGGCTCCCCTGGGCTCCCCTGAGGAATGGATGCTACTGACCTAGGACACAGCACGCCAGAGTCTCAGAAGCATTGTGGTAAGGGACAGGACCTGTGAGGAGCTGGACTGCATGGGATTCCCTGTATCCAGGCCATCCTAGAAAAGGGACAAAAACCACATCAGTGCTGCTGGTCTTTTAGGGAGGGGACGGCCTTCAAGGGGGTAGAGGGAGCTTTGTAGGGAGATAGAAATGTTCTGTACCTTGACTATGGAGATGGTGTCCACACTTCTCCAAGTGTATCCCTGGAAAGGGCAACTTTGCCTGTGCTTGGATCCATCTCAGTTTAGAAAACAGCCATCGGCAGTAGCTCTACTTCCTTGGGAAGAGAAAGGCTCCTTTGCTTTGACACCAGTGGTTACACAGAGGACGGCAGGGCCAGTGGTTTGGGAGTGTCTTGTGCGTGTTGTGTGGCATATCCCTCCTTCCTTGTGCTCTGTTCTTAGCTAGGTCATCACCCACCCCCAGCAGTGATCACAGGGCCAGTACAGGCCCCCCGCCACCTTCAGGACCCCTGACACCTGCTTGCTGAGACAGCCTGCCCACGCTCAGGGCTGCTCTTCAGATTCCAACGGTTGTCTTTTTTCTTTTTTTTCACAACTAAAGATTGAACTCAGGGGCATTCTGTCTCCAAGCCACACCCCCAGCCTTATTTTATTTTTTGGAACAGGGTCTCACTAAATTGCAGAGGGCCTCACTAAGTTGCTGAGCCTGGCTGTAAACCTGTGATCTTCCTGTCTCAGCCTCCCAAGTACTGGGATTACAAACACGCACTACCACAGCCAGCTGGAAATATTTTTTTCCTGAAATCTTCCCCAGGGGTTTTGAAGATCAGAGAAATGGGAGGGTTTCTGCAGAGGCGAGAAGCCTGTTTTGGTGGCCATCGCCAATCGGAATGGTGCTGCTGACGGAGATGAGGCTGCTCAGCAGCATGGTCTCATGGTGACTCGAGGCTTAACCAGGCTGTGATTATCTTTGCTCCTCTTGCCCCCAGCTCAGCAACACTAAGCTGCATTTTGTCAGATATTTTCATCCTGCCATGAATTTCAGAATGACAGCCAGGCCCTGTTTTAAAGGAAGCAAGCATGAGATGCCACTCTCAATGGGTTGTGAAAACCCTTGCTTTGGCCTCCAAGGGGGGCTGCTGCAGCATGGGACCATAGCTCAGGCTCAGCTGCGTGGCTGCACTGCTGAACCGCCGGCCTTGCTGAGCAGCTCCTGCCAGCCACACCTGGGTGGAGGGGTCAGTGGAGGCAATGACTGACGGTGGGGTCCAAGAGCTGTTCCCACATGTCAGCAAGCAGCCTGGAAATCACGCCAGGCCTCTCGAGAAGGTTGCCCAGTCTAACTGCTGTATAGCAGGATTCTGGATCCCGCAGGAGGAGGTCATCCCATCCTGTCTAGAGGTCGGGCCTCAGGGACAGCACTCCCTTGAGGTGCCGCAGCCCCCTTCTCTCCCCTTGCAGCTGTGCACAGGCCCTGAATGTTTATCGCTTTGCAAAATCTTACCACCACCATCCTTTCCTGGCAAACCATCCCCCAGCCCTCCTGCCCACCCGGCTAACTCAGCTCAGGTGAAGAGAGACTTGAGAGCACCGCGGGCCACACTGCAGAGACGAAACTGTGCCCTTTTCTGCAAAAGCAGGAGCAAGTCCATCCTGTCCTCTGGGAGCTTCCAAGCTGGCTCTGAACTGAGGACATCTGAGTGACCAGCCAGGTGGTGACTGTCAGGAAAGGCAAGAGGGTAGCTAAGATTTTTAAAGACGGTGGGAGAAGGATGAGAAATATAATAGACCCTGCCTGTGTCCAGTTTCCCCTGTGTGCTCCAGTGTCAACTGCCTTTATATCCTTTCAGGTCAGTGGCTCAGCAGATGAAATGCTGAACATGTTGATTTTCACCCCAAATTAGCCATTAACACTCAATTATAATTTTATTATTTCTAATTAAATGAGCTACTTTCTCTTTTGTTTGTGGAAAAAAAAGTGGTCAAAACTCACTTTGTCCTTTATAAAGCAGGTAAGAGTGTAAGCTTTGCTGCTGAGACTGTCCTATCTGAAACCATTTGAAAAACTGCCTTCAGCTCCCGCCCGGACACTGCAGCCCCGGGACATGCTCTGGGCCTCGGTCTTCTCATTTGTCAAATGGGAGTCATTACGCCTACTTGGTGGGGTGTGGAGCGCTTAGCTGGTGCGTGGCATGCATGTGCTCAGTGAGGGGCAGTAGTGTGGGCTGCTGTCATTGGGAAGTGTCACTAGCAGCGACAACATCAGAGCGAAGGCTTTGTTGGAGTTGTCTCCCCTGGAAAGCCATCCCTGGGCCTTGGTCTGCTCTCCGGGCGACCTCAGCCCTCCTTCTCTGGGCCGTCTCCCTCCCTGACCCCCAGCTGAGTTTCTGCTGAGTACCTGGCCCAAAGTACATTGAGAAGCTCTGGCTTCCTCTGGGTAACAAGCAGGAGGCTTGTCGTACAGCAACACAGGGTGCCTTTCAGACTGGGGAGACGGGGTGACCCCCAGGGTGAGCATGGGGGCCTGTGTAGCAGTGAGGCAGGCAGCCCGCTCCCGGGAGGCGCTGGCATGTGACTAGCCACCCTGAGCTTCCTCTTCACCATGTGGCTCTGTCTCCTAGGTCGGGAACTACAAGCGGACCGTGAAGCGGATCGATGATGGCCACCGCCTGTGCAGTGACCTCATGAACTGCCTGCACGAGCGGGCGCGCATCGAGAAGGCTTACGCACAGCAGCTCACCGAATGGGCGCGGCGATGGAAGCAGCTCGTGGAGAAGGGTAGGGAGCCCGTTGCACGGTCATCGGCCGTGCACTGCCAGGGGCTCTAGGCAGATTGTTGACCTTCTCTGGGCCTTTCCCCTGTTATAGGATGCAGGCACGAGTGTGCCTTACAGCTCTGGGGGCAGCAGGGTGCCTGTCACTTAGCAGGCACAGGCTGCATGAGCTTTTGTCCCCTTTCCTTGGGGACTCTGGACTGCTCTGTGCACATAGCACTGAGTACCCTGCTCCAGCCCTGTCATCGATAGAACACACTTAGGCCTGCCATTTTAACTCTGAACAGCTGTTAAGGGCTGAACTTGAGGAAGTTCCTGTCAACCCCAAGGCCTTGCGGCTCAGCGCCTTGGTTTCTAGTGCTGTGAGCTGTTTATTTTTAAGCCTGGCCATGTAGCAAGTCAGATAAGACTGGGTGGTGATGACCAGCTAGCTTCCTTGCTTTGGATTTTAAAGGGAGTAGCTAGGGACAAACCTCTGTGGTCGGCTCAGAGGACTCCGGCTTAGTTACAGACACCATGGTGTGAGTAGAACCCACTTCCTAGCCTAGAAGGCAGCTTGATCAATTATGGGATTTTCTGGGACAGAAGAAGCTTCTTAAGGCAGGCTTCTTCCCCATGACCCGCTGATCTCTGAGGAGCCAACAGGAAGCCAAGCCCCTGGGCAGGGGTCAGACCTGCTGGACCAGCTGCTGCAGCGGGTGTCGGCCGTGAGGGCTGACTGGGACAGGCAGGGGCTGGGCACGAGCAGCTCCCTCAGCGAGGGTGGCTGGTACTGCTTCCTCTCCACCTGCTGAGTGCCCTCCCAGGCCCAGCTCTCACCCTTGCCACCTCACCCCGTGGCCGTGCTCCTCAAGGATCAGTGGGGGGTCGCGTTTCTGCTGTCCCTAAGCCCCTCTCCTCTGGCCTTTCTCAGCTCATCCTCTGCTGTTCCCATGAGCACCTCAAGGCCTACCTGGTTGTCTCATTTTGTACCCTCAGCTCTGGCCCTTCCCATACCAGGCCCCCTTATCAAAAGTGACAGGTCAGATTAAGTTTCCTTCCTGAACCTTGGGGACTGAGGTGACCGAGCACCCCCACCCCTGCACGTTGGAGAGGTTTCCATCTGGGTCCCTGCAAGTCCCCATCTTCTCCTCCCCTTCCTCCCCGGGGAAGGACATGGTTCTGCTGAGGAGCTAGCCCTCCCTTGCATTCTCAGGCTTCGGTTCTAGGCCCAGCCCTTCATGGAGAGAATGAAAGTGGCCCAGTAGAGGGAGACAGCACTGGGCTGGCGAGGGGCCAGCTAAGAGTCAGGTGCTCACTTCAGAAGCCGCTCCCCTTCTCTGGCCACCTTTGACAAATCAACGCGTCCAAAATGCAGAAATGTACATTTTTAAAGAATTCAGTGGGTTTTTAAAAAAGGAAATAAGTGTGGGCCAGGCTGCTCCAGGCAAGCAGCTGTAGGGGTAATAGGAAATCCCCAACCTGGCTGTGGCTGAGTGACTCCGTTCTTCTCCTGGCCAGGGCCGCAGTATGGGACCGTGGAGAAGGCCTGGATGGCTGTCATGTCTGAGGCAGAGAGGGTGAGTGAGCTGCACCTGGAAGTGAAGGCCTCCCTGATGAACGAGGACTTCGAGAAGATCAAGAACTGGCAGAAGGAAGCCTTTCACAAGCAGATGATGGGCGGCTTCAAGGAGACCAAAGAAGCAGAGGACGGCTTTCGGAAGGCCCAGAAGCCCTGGGCCAAGAAGCTGAAAGAGGTGCTTCCCTCGGGCGGGCTGCTTCCTGCCTGGGCCTCTCCTGCCGCCACCTTAGCCACAACTGGTAACAGCTAGTAGAGGAAAAGCCACCCCTCAGGCCAGAGTCCTGGTGGCTGACACTTACCTGATCCTTAAATTTAATCCTTACTGACCCATTGTACAGGCTTAGAAACAGGATCAAACTGCACATTAGTAGTAGAGCTCAAAATTCAAGCACTCACCCCCTAATAACACTTCCCCCAACCTGGAGAACTATCTACTGGAGAGATTTACAAGTCCTTTTGGGCCAGAAGAAAGGATTGGCTTTATTCGTTATTTCTTTTTTGTAGGTTTTCTCCCAAATTTGAAAATAATACTGATACCTGTTTTCTCTCTAGCTTCCACATATGAGAGAAAACTACAACCCTGGCTGGTCTCACTTAGCATAATATTTTTAAATCAATGCACATACATCTCTGTGAGTGTGTGTGTGCGTGTATAAGTGAAAGAGCCATTAAGATAGCGGGGACGTGGCCCACCAGCCTACCTCCCCAGCATCATCTCCCTACTCAGTCATATGAGATTTCTCCTTTGGAACTTTCTCTGTGGTCTCTGTCCTGGCACGCTCTTGAGTGAATGCCTGTACCCTCTCATTTTTGCTCCATGTCATCCCAGCTGGCTTTTCCCATTGCCTTCTTTCTTCCTTGCTTCATTTTCCTCCATAGTACTTACTACCCTCTGACTTAATGCTAGTGTTGAAATATTCTTGCATAGCTGGGCATTGTGGCCCGCACTTGTAATCCCAGTCCTTGGGAGACTGAAACAGGAGAATCGCAGGTTCCCAGCCAGCCAGCCTCAGCTACTTAGTGACAGCCTCCGCAACCTAAGCCCTGTTTCAAATAAAGATGGGCATGGTGAAGCCGGGCGTGGTGGCGCACGCTTGTAATCCCAGCATTCGGGAGGCTGAGACTGGAGGATCCGGGTTCGAGACCAGCCTCAGCTACCTAGTGAGGCACTCCACAACTTAGTGAGACTCGGTTTCAAAATAAAGAATAAAAAATAGGGCTGGGGGTGTAGCTCGGAGGTAGAATGCCCCTGAGTTCAATCCCCAGTACCGCAAAAAAAAAAAAAAAAAGATGGGCATGGTGGCACACGCTTGCAATCCCTGTACTTGGGAGGCTGAGACAGGAGAACCACAGGTTCAGAGCCAGCCTCAACTACTTAGGCCCTCCACAACTTAGTGAGATCTTGTTTCAAAATAAAGAATAAAAAGTGAGTTGGGCGTGGTGGCACATGCTTGTAATCCCAGCATTTTGGAGGCTGAGACCAGAGGATCCGGGTTTTCGGCCAGCCTCAGCTACCTAGTGAGGCCTTCCGCAACTTAGTGAGACCCTGTTTCAAAATAAAGAATAAAAAATAGGACTGGGGGTACAGCTCGAAGGTAGAACGCCCCTGAGTTCAATCCTCAGTACTGCAAAAAAAAAAAAAGAATAAAAAATGGGGCTGGGGATGTATCTTAGAGGTAGAATGCCCCTGAGTTCAATCCCCAGTACCACAAAAAAATAAATAAGTGCTGGGGGTGTAGCTCAGAGGTAAAAACCCCCTGGGTTCGGTCCCCAGCACCAATAAATAAATGCATGTATTATATATGTATATATGTTCCTGCATTTGACTGTCCCAATGTGAACATAAACCTTCATGAGAGCCCAGGTCCCATTGTCCTCTAGTGTGTCCTCGGTACCCAGAACCACACGTGACCCAGGCAGGCAGTCAATATTTGTAGAGTGAGGTCCTTTGTTATGACAGGACGCAGAGTCTGTACCTGCTTTTCCTTCCCACGGTCTGTGTAACCTCTGGCAAGGATCCTGAACTTTCAGCAGTATGGCCTAAAGAATTCGTTCTCCCTATAGGTAGAAGCAGCAAAGAAAGCCCACCACACTGCTTGCAAAGAAGAGAAGCTGGCCATCTCCAGAGAAGCCAACAGCAAAGCGGATCCCTCCCTCAACCCTGAACAGCTCAAGAAGTTGCAAGACAAAGTAGAAAAATGCAAGCAAGATGTCCTAAAGGTAAATGGCACGCTCGTTTTTACATGTCGTCAGCAACTGCTTGGTTGGATGGGTGGGTAGAGGATAAATACCAACAAAATCAGGGTCACAGGACGAGCCCCTCCTTAGTGCCTGACCTTGCCACAGCTGTGGCTCCTGCCTCAGGTGAGGAGGGGCAGAGCCGAGGGCTGGGCAGGTGCCTCCAGGGAAGGAGGTGGTGCGTGTGGTGTCCAGGGAGTCTTGAAGAACCGCTGGGGTTGCCATGGGGAGGAAGGGCCCACGCAGGGCACAGAGGTGGGGTGGGCACGGTCAGTGTCGGGCCACTGTGTAAGCTGAGGTGAAGGGTCACGAGGACAGGATTGCCTGTGGCCTTCACAGCCCGGCAGAGTGAGGGGCCTGGAGCCTGGGAATGGGAGAACAGAGAGGTCAGAAGAGTTGACAAGTGTGGAGCAGATGGCAGAGAGCAGGGCAGAGGCTGCAGGAGCCGGTGTTGGCAGAGGAGACAGTGCTCAGGCACTGTGGCACCCCGAGTGCCCGTCTGTTTCTCTTGTGAGGGAGATCTGCCTTCAAAGGTTAGTGAGATCAGATGAGATGATTTTTGTAAAAGCACTTCATAAACTGAAGTGCCCTGCAGATATGTGTAGTGATTCTTCCTGGAAGGTCCCAGAGTCATAGGAGTTAGAAACTAGGCAACATGTAATTTAGAGATTTTTCAGGGCTGGGTGTGGTGGTGCACACCAGTAATCCCAGTACTTAGGAAGCTGAAACAAGAAGATCACAGGTTCAAGACTAGCCTTACCAACTTAGCGAGACCCTGTTTCCAAATAAAAAATAAAATAGGGCTGGAGGCATAGCTCAGAGGTAGAATACCCCTGGGTTCAATCCCTAGCCCCACACCCACACACAAAAAAATGGTTTTCAGGAAGCGAGAGGCTGGGCCTCATGGTTTCACGTCCCCTCCTCTGCTCTGTGGTGAGGGGTGGGGCTGGAGGATGTCCTTCCTGAGGACTCGTTCCCTGCCTCTGTGGTCTGGCCAGACCTGGCCAGACTTTGAGGAGGAGATGGACTGAAGTTAGAAAGGGCTGCATTTGAGCCGGGCATGGTGGCGCACGCTTGTAATCCCAGTACTTGGGAGGCCAAGACAGGAGGATTGCAACTTGACGGCCAGTCTCAGCTACTTCGTGAGGCCCTCTGCAACTTAGTGACGGTGGCTGGACACTTTGGGGTCCGCTAGTGACCTGGGGGCCTGAGTGGTTCTTGCAGTCCTAGGATCCTGGGGAGGCCCAGCCCCTCCCCCCACCATTCTGAAAGCCAGCGCTGACTGGTCACACACGGACTTTTGTGTTTCTTACTGGCCAGGCAGGGACTGCACCTTACGGTGTCCATCACAGGGGCAGTTGTTGCATTTAGTGCTAAAAATGCTACAGCCCACAGGAGGGTGAGGGCCCTCTTCCTCCAGTCTGTGAATGATCACTGGGACCCTCACGTGTGCTGTGTGGGGATCTCCTGGATGGTGCCGGCCCTGTCAGTGGGCCGTGCTGGCAACGGGGCCGGGCTCAGCATGATCAGCCAGACTCGGGGCTCCAGGGGCTCCTGCCCAGTGCTGGTGCTCCAGTCCACGGCCCTGTGTCTCGCCCAGCTTGACTGGGGCTCACACAGGACTTCCGGTGGGCACCAGGTGGCATGGATGACACTGGTGAATACCCACAGCTCTGTGGAGCTCTGTTCCTGCCAAGAATGCCCCCGCCCAGGCAGGGCGACCTTTTCCTATGCTCTCAAAGAACCCAAGCCCAGCCACCTGAACTCAGAAGAGAAGCAATGAGCCGCAGATGCCAGGAGAGGGGCAGCGGCAGGAATGGGTGGAACCTTCTTCAGAGGGCTGGGGGGGGCTTTAAGAAGAGGAGCATGGTGGCAAAAACCTGTGATCCCAGTACTTGGGATGCTGAGACAGGAGCATCACAGGTTCATGGCCAGCCTCAGCTACTCAGTGAGGCCCTCTGCCACTTAATGAGACCCTGTTTCAAAATAAAGAATAAAAAATAGGACTGGGGGTGCAGCTTGGAGGTAAGTTGCCCTGGGTCCAATCCCAAGTATTGCCAAAGGAAAAAGGAAGGAAGAGAGGGGTCTCTGCTGGGTGTGGTGGTGCACATCTCTAACCTGGTAGCTCAGGAAACTAAGGCAGGAAGATTATAAATGCTAACCTGGGCAACTTAAGAAGACCCTGTCTGCTGGGTGTGGTGGCACATGCTTGTAGTCCCAGCATTTGGGAGGCTGAGACCGACCGGAGGAACCGGGTTCGAGGCCAGCCTCAGCTACCTAGTGAGGCACTCCGCAACTTAGTGAGACCCTGTTTCAAAATAAAGAATAAAAAATATGGCTGGGGGTATAGCTCGGAGGTAGAATGCCCCTGAGTTCAATCCTCAGTACCAAAAAAAAAAAAAAGATGATCCTGTCTCAAAATAAAATTTTTAAAAAGATGAGGGTATAACTCAAAGGTAGAGTATTCCTGAATTCAATCTCCACTAGCATACACTCACAGAAAAGCCAGAAAAACAGGTCTCCTTGGGGCACAGAGTGGCCTAGGGCCTGAATCGGGGAAGGGGGACTGGGAGGGCAGCGGGGTGGGCAGAGTGGACTGAGAAGCTGGTCCAGAGGCCTGCAGGCTTGGGGAGGGCTCTGTCCTTCCTCAGAAGTCCACACACATGTGACAGGGAGACACAGAATAGTTCCCAGGTGAACCCCCAACTAAGGAGGTTCCAGAGCCTGGCGGTAATGCACGGCCCCAGCCTTGCTGTCCTTACTTCATCCCCGGAGCAGCGGCCCCGCTCACAGGATGGGGAGGCAAGGGCGCCCGTGCAAACACGGCCTCTGACCCCAGCACAGCCCTGCCAGGCACTTGCTGGCCTCTTCTTAGGGCCTTCACGTTTTCTAGCTGTCCCTAGATGCTCTTGAGACGGGGACACTGTTGCTAATGTTTCCTTTCTTGCGAAACCATCTCAGGGGCAGTATGGGAAGAATGAGGGCGATATGAGGGGCGGCGTGGGCTGGAGGACCAGGAGCAGGTTGTGAATGCCTACTTCATGCAACTCCATGCCTGTCACCTAAATCACAGAACACTGATGAGGAAAATGAGGCTCCAAGAAAGCAGAGCTTGGGGATTTGGCCCCTGCCCCGGGTGATACTTAGAGGTGGCCCCCTGAGCCACTGCTGCTGAGGGCTGGCCCAGTACAGCGCTTCCCACAGGCAGAGAAAGCGGGCACTGAGCTCGAGGGTGACCCCCACGGCTGCCTGCTGGGGCCTCACTCCAGCGAGAGGCAGCGCAGGCACCAGGAGGGTGGCATGCCACGCAGGAGCTGAGGGCCGCAGCTTGAAGTCTATCCCAGCGCAGAGCTCCTGCTCCCCGGGAACCCTAGGAGGCCCGAGACGCTGTGGGGCGGGAAGGGTGAACCAAGGGGGGGTGGAAATGACCCTCTGTTGTGCCTGGGTTTTTGTTTAGACCAAAGAGAAGTACGAGAAGGCCCTGAAGGAGCTTGACCAGGGCACTCCGCAGTACATGGAGAACATGGAGCAGGTGTTCGAGCAGTGCCAGCAGTTTGAGGAGAAGCGCCTCCGTTTCTTTCGAGAGGTTATGCTAGAGGTCCAGAAGCACCTAGACCTCTCCAATGTGGCTGGGTAAGTTGTCCTTCACCTTGAAGGCACAACCAGATGGAGCCGCAGACGTGGGTGGCAAGCCGGGCATGGTGGCGCACACTTGTCATCCCAGTATTTGGGAGGCTGAGACAAGAGGATCACAGGTTCGAGGACAGCCTCAGCAAATAGACTATCATCAACCTAGTGAGACCCTGTTTCAAAATAAGAAATAAAATCGTGCTGAGGGTGTAGGTAGAATGCCTCCAGGTTCAATCCCCAGTACCACACACAAAAAAATTAAAATAAAATAAAATAAATGTGGGTGGCAGTGTTAGCCAGAGGACTTCTCGAGCTGTAACCTGATGCCCAGGGTCCCTGTGCTGGGCCTCACGATAGTACAGTGTGACCAGCTGGCACATTATCCCATGGCCGCTGAAAGGCCTGACTGGGCAGATAAAGCAGGCCCCGTGCTGCCAGCTCTGCGTGTAAGTCTGGGCAGAAAGGGAGGGCTGTGCATTCCTGGGCCACAGCTACCACCCGCCAACAGCTGGCAGATTTGAAATCCCCCCGGGGCCCAGTGCTTCCCAGACCAGGTGTGCCTGCCCAGGACATCTGTGTTGAGGCCCTTCTCATCCTTGCTGTCAACTTGGCCTTGACTTCTTACTGGTTCCAGGCCCCCAGGGGAAGCATGGTCCCGTGAGACTTGGTTCTGAATTGTGACACAGGATCTGTGATATTTCTTTTGTGCTCTCCTCGTCTTTAGTCCCGTGCCACCTGCAGCAAGGTCAGAACTCTAGACTTACTGGGGACATTGACAGAAGTCTGCTTTTGTCACCACCTGGCAGAACCATTGAGACAAATCAGAGGTCAAGCCTTATTAACAGGAAATTACATGCCCTATGGTGATATCTTCATTAAAGGGGGGGGGGGGCATGGTGGCACACACCTGTAATCTTGTTCTTGGGAGATTTGCAAGTTAGAAGCCAGCCTCAGCAATTTAGTGTGACCCTGGTTCAAAATAAAAAATAAAAAGGGCTGGGAGTACAGATTGGAGATAGAGTACACTTGGGATCAGTCCCCAGAACCAAAAAACAAGAAAAGAAAAGCAACAATTATTACACAGCCGCTCTGCTACCAGGCAGTTAATGTTTATGACAGCCTTGTGAAGTGAGCGGCACTTTCCCCATCTTATTGGTGAGGAAATTGAGGCTGAACAAAGTTAGATGACCCAGCCACTGCTGCACGGCTGGCCATGGACAGGGGCAGCACTGTCCAGCTCCTGTGGTGTAAGTGATTGACCTCGGGCTGCAGGCCAGATACACAGCTGTCTCCTTACTCTTCCAGGCTGCCCTGCGGGTAGGTGGGGCTGCACCCTGGGGCTGCTGTAACACTGTTGAAATTTGAGCTGCTCAATGCTCAACAACCAGGGAAATGTATCTTCTCATAGTTGTAGAGGCCAGAAATCCTGAATTCAGGCATAGGCTGAGCCCTGCTCCCTCTCAAGGCCCTGGGGCCGATCCTTCGCGCCCTTCCCAGCTCCTGGTGTGCGCTGCCATGCGTGGCTTCCACAGCTTATGGCCACACCACTCCAGTTCCCAGGCTGTCTTTCCATGTGTATCTTCATGTTGTCTTCCTTCTCTGCATATAGTCCAAACCCCTCCTTTTTTTTTTTTTTTTTTTTTTGCGGTATTGGGGATTGAACCCAGGGGCATTCTACCTCCGAGCTACACCCCCAGCCCTTTTTTTTATTTTTTATTTTGAAACCGAGTCTCACTAAGTTGCGGAGTGCCTCACTAGGTAGCTGAGGCTGGCCACAAACCCGGATCCTCCGGTCTCAGCCTCCCGAATGCTGGGATTACAAGCGTGCGCCACCACGCCCGGCTCAAACCCCTCCTTTTTAAAAGGACATTAGTCCTACTGGGTTAAAGGCCTCCTTAATATTTCAATTTGATAACATCTATAAAGATCCTGTTTCAGATAAGGTAAGGACTCCAGCATGTCTTTAGTGGAGGCACATTCAGTCCTTAACACAAGGGACTATGACTGCTTAACCAAGGAGAAAACTGAGGCCCAGAGTAAGTAAGCAACTTGTCAGCCATAGAGTGTAAGTGCAGACGCCACGTTTGGCCTTGCTGACGGGTGCTGGGGAGCCTCTGAGCGCAGGCCTTGTGCCACACTCGTGTGTTCTGCCACTTGGGCAGTCTTTGTGTACTGTGTTTGCTTATCTGGGCATGAACCTCCAGTGTTGCTGAGGGCGGTGGGGGAGGGGGCTTTATGACACTCTCTGGTTGCCACTCGCTCTATCAGCCTGACCAAGTGACAACACACACTGGGCCCACATGACTCACAGGGGCTGCCCCTAGTTGGAGCCAAAGCTCGTGTGTCCCAGGCCCAGCCATGGTGGGTGGCTCTCCCCATCCGTGCACACGGCAGCTGGGGAGGACGTTCCTGACCTGTGTCGGGGAGATCGTCTAGTGCTGGCTGTGGAGACCTCGGGGTTTGCTGTGGCAGGCACTGAGCTGGGACAAATGGCGGCGGTCCCTGCCTTCCGCAGTGCCATGCTTCTTTCTCTGCTACAGCTACAAAACCATTTACCGTGACCTGGAACAGAGCATCAAAGCAGCCGACGCGGTGGAGGACCTGAGGTGGTTCCGGGCCAATCATGGGCCAGGCATGGCCATGAACTGGCCGCAGTTTGAGGTGAGAGGAGCCGCGAGCCCATGACCCCATCTTCCCAGCAGGGGCCCTGGCCCCTCAGAGCTGAGCTATACAGTGTCTTTCATGTTCCAGACCCTTCCAGACCCCGTGTCAGCATTTGTCTCAACATTTGATAGGTAGCCTTTGTGTATAGCTAGGACTCAGGCCACGTTGGTGCGTTACTGAAGGCCTTCTGCATCTCTAGGGAGGGTGCACGCTTTGCTTTCTAGTTAAGAACATTGACTGTCCCTTGCAGACCACTGGCACTCCCTTCTTGGTGTCTTAGCAGCTGCAGGATGCACAGGAGCTCGGGCCCTGCCCGTCCCTGCAGGTTGGCGGGAAAGGGAGAGGCCATCGTGCCCCCAGGCCTCACAGCCCACCGGGTCAGGAGGTGGGTCCAGTAGGTAGCCCCTCACCCCTCCACCAGGGGCTTTTCCATACCGTGGGGTGAGTCCAGCGGATTGTGGTTCACGATAAACTTTCCTCATTTCCCATTTTGTGGGTCTGAGCCTTCCAGTATCTTTACATTGCAAAATTCAAGGGCCTGGGGTTCTTGGGGTTCCTCCATTCTAGGCTTGGGTTACTGGACTCCGCCTGGCCCCCTAACAGTAGCATAGAAGGCAGTGGACAAACGTCCTGCCACCCCTGTCCCCCGAGAGGGATTCTCCCTCCCATGTGATGGAGAGGCTCTGTAGGGCCGCTGTTGGTGCCTCCCATGGCTTCACCAGGCCCAGTCTTGGTTAGAACCCGGCATGTATCTGGCTTCTACCTCACCACTGAGCAGCTATGAGATGTGAGCAAGCCACTTGCCTTGATGTGACTCAGGTTTCCCCTGTGTGAAATGGGAGTGAGCGCCTGAGGTCGTGGGGCAGTGACCTGGCCTGAATGGTGACTGCGGCCAGGCCCACCACAAAGCTCCTGGGCCCCTTCTCCCCCTGCACCTGTGTCTGTCCTCCCCTCAAGTGTTTCCTAGACCTTCACGAGGTCTCTCCAAGAGGCAGGAGACCTTGGGAGCTGGTAGGGGCCCCGGGGACAGGCAGCCTCTGCTCTGGGACAGCACGCTGAGGTGAGGTCGTGGCACAGCTGGAATTTCAGCCCACAGTGCTGTCTGCTGCCTCTTAAGTGGCATGCCACTGCGTGTGGAGCCCCCAGGTCCCTCGGAGGAGCACCCAGAGGGCATAGTAAGGAGGGGTATCTGGCAGCCTGTCCTCTGGAGGGTGTCCTGGCCGGAGCCCGTGGCCTACTCTCCTGGGCCCCGAGGGCACTAGGAACCGATGCCCCGGCGCTCCCTGTGTGCACATTCTGTCAGTGCTGGACCATGCCTATCTTTCTCTAATGAAATTATTTGTTTTTGTTTTCCATGCCACAAGGATGAAGTAAGTCTCTGTTTTATGGCTAACTTACAGACTCCTGGCCCCTGGTGTGTGTCCCCGCCCCCCAAAGCCCTGAGGGGTGGCCCCTGGCTCTAGTGTGGCAGCCAGTGCAGCCCATGTCCGGGTTGTTAGCACTGGCCTTCCTTCCAAACTTGCTTGATGTTGATCCTGCTGCCAGCCTTAGCAAGCCACGCGGCGGGGCAATTTCTACGCAGGGGTCACTGTGGAGCGATGAGATTGCCGAGTTCTAGTCAGCCAATTTCAGTCAAGAGAGTAATGAATAGGCGTGGCCTCCAGGATTGGGGCCACCCACTCGGCCTGGGCCGGTCTCTTTCTTTCTGGGCCTCAGTGTTCTCATCTGACAAATTGGCAGCCTCAGCTCGATGTCTCTACACTGGGTTTCCATTCAAGTTGTTTGACAAGTAGAGGGAAGGGGGGGGGGGTGCGTTAAATATGTGAGCATACATGTACACACACACACATACATGCACACGGGTATACACATGGATTTTTCTGGAGAATCAAGACCTAGTCTCATTTCTCCCTCTCTCAGTGCATTTGATAAGTCTGTTCATTGCTGGGAAAATAGAAAACCTTTGGGGAGGTGAGCCCTCTGCTCTGGAGGCTTTGTCAGCCACCAACGTGCCACTCAGATTAAAAAGGAAATGTCCCAGGCTGACAGACACATCGGGGAGGCCCTGGAGGCGTGTGGGCGAGGCCTGCCTCCTTGTCCCTTTGCCATGCCACTGCCACCTAGCCCTGGTCTTACTTGCAGTCCAGGTTTGAGTTTCCCATTTCGTAGGGTTGCTCAGGTCTCTCTAGCCAGCTGTTAACCCTCTGACCCAGAGTTGAGGGCACAAATAGGAAGGATCTGCAGCAGCACCTCGGGATGAGGTGGTGTGCCCCAGCCAGGCTCCCCGGAGGGCTGGCTCCATCCACTTACTTGGGGAGGCCGCTGGGGCCATGCTGGCCTGCGGGGGCTTGAGGCTGGGAGCCACAGTGGGCGAGATAGGGGATTGGGAGGCTTCTGGGGCTGGACTGTAGGACACTAAGCGTCACCCTGGTTCTGTCACCCGTGTCTTGGCAATCTCGGCTTGGGAGGAGGGCTGCCAGAGGCAAGGGCCCTGCGGCTGCCGGAGCTCAGATTGCTTTGGCTCCCGACAAGTGAACATCCCGATTTCTCTCCCTCGGCCCCGTTGCCCAGGAGTGGTCTGCAGACCTGAACCGAACTCTCAGCCGGAGGGAGAAGAAGAAGGCCACCGATGGCATCACGCTGACAGGCATCAACCAGACAGGTGACCAGTCCATGCAGAATAAGCCCAGCAGGTGAGCGCCGGGCACAGCCTCGAACCAGAGAGGCTGTCCTGAGGGAGGCCTGCGGGGTCACCCGCGTGGTCCTGGGGCAGCATCAGTTGGGCCCCCGGACGTCTCTGCTGAAGCTCCCTGGTGGGGGTGGTGGGCCCAGGGCACCTCTCGGGAGGGTCACCTCCTCCTGGTGCTGCAGCTGCTGGCAGAGCAGAGGGAGCCTTTGCCACTGCAAGTGTAGGCTGGGGAAGGGGAGGCACTGACCCTCATGTCCTGGGGCCCTGCCTGCGGGGGCATGCTGGTGGAGGCGCGCTGTCGCCTGTGCCCTCCCAGCACCTCAGCTGCTGGCTTCCTGAGCTGTGTGCAGGTGCCATTTGAGGGAGGGGCAGGAAACTTATCCAAAAATGTGTTGTGGATGACAGAGGGGGCTCCATGGTTGTTAGAACATTCCAGAAGTATGTGTTGTAGGCCTTCTTACGGGACTTGTCTAGAGGCCTGTGCCACACTCAGTAGTGGTCACCTCAGGACTAGGTCTTCCCAGGAAGCCTCAGCCCAGGTTCCCAGGCCCTGCCTGTCACCCCGGCACTACAGCCTCCAGGCTCAGGCAGACATGGCGGTTCTCGTCCAGCTGCTTGCATATGGTCTATGAGGTGGCGCCAGTCCAGTCCCTGTGTGCTGAAGGCAGAGGGCAGGGAGGGGGCCCTGGCAGGCTCCTGGCTGGTCAGAGCTGCTGCGTCGATGGGGCTGCCTTGCACCAAGCCCCTCAGTGGAGTCTGCTAGAGAAAGGTGCCCAAGAGGGCAGAGGGCCCCGCGGTCTCAGACGTGAGGCCTGTATGTGGGCAGCGGCAGCCTGGCATCGAGGGCCCCTCATCGGACTAAACCCCACACGGCAGTTGCTGGCCACTTGGGACACACTGGCATTGGAGGTGTTCCCTTGCCTCCCTCTCCAGCCCTGGGATGGTGGGTGTACAGGCTTTAGAGCGCCTGCTCCCCGAAGCCCTGGGCTTGCTCCCCAAGGAGGCCTGGAGCGTCAGCCCCAAGGTGCTTGGCGGGGTGTCAGTCTACTTTCTTAACTACTATGTCCTCTCACTCCAAATAGTGTATAGCACCCGCAGCCCCTTCCTCTCTTTCCCCCGGCCCCAGCCTCTCTGGTCTCCACTCTTGGCCAGCACACAGGACGGGGCTGGTAGAGTGTAGTGAGAGTGGGTTCTCTCTTGAACACTAGGAGAACCCTTCATTCTCCCTGGAAAGGGCTGCACAGGAAGCTTTGCTCCTGATTTTGGAAGCTCTAGGCCCAGAGGACCAGGGAACCTTCTGCTGAACCCTTTAGTGATGAAGAGGAAGAGGCATGGGCTGGTCCTGGAGAAGTCAGAGGGCACCCCCATTCAGTGTCCTCTCGGTTGTCACCCTCCCAGGGGAGCCCTGCTGGCTCTCTGTCCAGCAGACTCAGCTTCAGGTGGCAACAAGGGTGGGGGGAGCCCTGAGCCGGGAGCAGTTTGTGTGACAGCTGTGGCCCTTCTGCCTTGATGCTGCCAGATTCGAGGAAGGAAAATGGGCATCTTGTTCTCCAGACTCTTGAGGCGCGTTGAACAGCCAGGGTATGGCCTCATGTTCTGCTGAAGTAGCCTATGTGTTCACACCACGTATTCCTCCTCTGGTCAGATGAGGACCTGGTGTGTCCTAGAGGGGCCGGCGCCTTGATCCGGCAGCTGGGAGTCACCAGGACCTTCGGCGGACCAAGCTGGAGTCCCTGAAAGCTCTGTCTCTCCCCGTAGCAACCTTAGTGTCCTGAGCAATCCCGCCCAGTCCACGCAGTCACAGTCCAGCTACAACCCCTTCGAGGACGAGGACGACACGGGCAGCACCGTCAGTGAGAAGGAGGACATTAAGACCAAAAAGTTGGTGAACACACTTCCCTCTGGCTTCCGCTGCGCGCTCTGCGACCCCCACTCTGTCCAGGGCTTTCTGTCAGGTCTCGCCCGCTCAGCACTCCGGCAATGCACCTGGCGGCCCTGCAGGAGCCGGGCACCTGCCGCTCTGCGCACCAGGCCGCTGCTGCTGGTGGGCGGTCTCTGGCTTCTCCACTCCTTTGGGAGGGCACTGCTAACACTCTGGTTGCTTTCTCTCTGTCCTGTATTAACCCTTCAAGGCCCACACTGCCGCAGGAAGAAGACTGGTGGCTGCCTGTGCCGGGGGCCTGCTGGAGTGGGCCCAGGTCCGCCTCTGTGGTTGCTGGCGCGGGGCCCTCCACTGGGGTCTCAGGACGCATGGGCAGCACAAATTCTCACGGGGTCTGGCTCCATCAGGCTGTGATGCCAAATGGAGCTTTGGCCCTTGGAAGGAGCCCTCGGCCCTGAGGGGTGGAGGCTCTGGATGGACCTCGCATGCACCAGCCCCACGCTGAGAGCCCGCACCAACCCCTTTGTTGCAGTGTGAGCAGTTACGAGAAGACCCAGAGCTACCCCACCGACTGGTCTGATGATGAGTCTAACAACCCCTTCTCCTCTACGGATGCCAACGGGGACTCCAACCCATTTGACGAGGACACCGCCTCGGGCACAGAAGTGCGAGTCCGGGCCCTGTACGACTACGAGGGGCAGGAACATGACGAGCTGAGCTTCAAGGCCGGTGGGTGTGCTCCCCTGCTTCCCCGTGGGCTGTGGGGGCCTGGCTTGGGTGTTGTGGGAGTCCGGTGAAGTTTCTGCTAGTTTCACCTGTGGGTTCTCACTGCGACTCCTTCCCCCTCTGTTGCAAAAGAGGCAGATGCTCAGTAGCAAAATCCAGAAGCAGAGAGGCACCGTTACGCCTCTCCAGGACGCCTGCCTTGCTGGGCAGAGGCTGGGCACAGCCGGGCACAGGCTAGTTGTGCTGAAGGGCGGTTGGAGGCGCTGTTGGCCGTGACCCTGTGGGTGCTGAGGGAAGCCTGTCTGTCTCAGGCAGCTCCTGCCAGGCATTCCTTCTGCAGCCGTGCCGTGTCACACCTGCCCGCTCACGGCTGTGTCGCCGGTAGCTGGAATGCTGATTTTATGAGATAGTCTGGGTCCTGATCATGTGCACTCCGCCTGTGGACATTTCCTGTGTCTCTTTTTTTTTTTTTTTTTTTTTTTTTTTTTTT
>PVLC010015788.1:0-36658 GCA_004027655.1 Graphiurus murinus
CGCTTGTAATCCCAGCATTCGGGAGGCTGAGACCGGAGGATCCGGGTTCGCAGCCAGCCTCAGCTACCTAGTGAGGCACTCCGCAACTCAGTGAGACTCTGTTTCAAAATAAAGAATAAAAAGGGGCTGGGGGTGTAGCTCGGAGGTAGAATGCCCCTGAGTTCAATCCCCAGTACCGCAAAAAAAAAAAAAAAAAAAAGCTAGGTACGATGGTGCATAGCAGTAATCCCAGTCGTTGGGAGGCTGAGACAGTAGGATTGCAGGTTCGAGGACAGCCTTGGCAACTATGTACAAATAATAGCCAATGTATTAGTCAGCTTTTCATTGCTGTGACCAAAATACCTGACAAGAACAACTTAGAGGAGGAAAGGTTTATTTGGCTCATGACTTCAGGGGTGCAGTTCATGGTCGGCCAACTCCAGGCAAAAACATGGTGGGTGGCTTCATGTCGGCTAGGAGGTGAGGAAGAGGGGGAAGAAGGGAGCAGGGACAGATATAGTCCCCAAGGCCATGTCCCAGTGACCCACCCGCCTATAGTTACCACCCAGGAAATCCATTCAAATTATTAATCCATCAAATGGGCTAATCCACTGATGAGGTTAGAATCCTCATGATTCAGTTATTTCACCTCTGAACAGTGTGACATTGCCAACACATGAGCTTTTCTGGGGAACATTCATATCCAAACTATTACAGCCAGTTATAATGGGAGATCCTATTTTCAGCAACAAAAAGATAAAATATCCAGTTCTCCTGATGTTATCCTCATGCCACCTGGAGGAGCCTGAGGGGCCTCTCACTTCCAGAGAGAACCCACTCTGTTTGGGAGCTGATCACAAAGATGCTTACTGTCAAGGGTACTGTGTTGTTTCTATTTTTTGTTTTCTATGTAGCAGGATGTTTATCATCTTACAAAACTCTTTCTGACCACCCCCATGGGCCTAGCCAAAAAAGATAGCAAAGGGATCATCAGACTGGAGCATGATGCAAACCAAGCAGTCCTGCACATCTCCTCCCTCTGAATTGTACACCCAGGAGGCAATATTGCTCTGCCTTAATCATCCCAGGACCAGATGCCAGGTAACTAGAGAATGTGGGCATTATTCAAGTAACCAGTCCTAAGCTGTTCACTCTGCCCTACTTGCCTTTCCCAAGGAGACTCCAAAAAAGCATGGCCCAAGTATGCTCTCCCCCACCCCTGCTTTTTGTCTCCTGACCCACCTGGCGCTTCTCCAATGCTCTCTGAGGCCTCTGAGTATAATGAATTATATTTTCCTGTACCTTCTCCTGTGGCCATTACCTGAAAGAACACAGACCAGGGAGGCCAAACACATTTCTCACTGTTTGCCTCAGGCCCACACACCTGTTCCCCTTTGGTGTCCTTTTCTATCTCTCTCCATCCCGGAGTTGCTGAGATGGACAACCAACATCTGACCCTGGGCGACCTGTTCCCTGCCCCATACCAGAGGGTGACGGTGGTTACATCACTATAGTGGCGATCCCGCAGGCTAGTGGATTCTCTCATGAAAATGAATCCTTCTTGGAACAGCTTTGTTATCATATAACAATGATGATGATGATAGTAAGTCCCTTTCCCTGTCAGAGGTGAGACTTAAGAGGAATCACTTGAGTAGGGACAGAAAACCTGTCCTGCCACAGTAAAGTTTTTGCCTAAGCAAAGATCTGTTTATGAGGATTTGTCTCTTGGCTTCTAACTGGGTGTCAGTGTGTGTGCATGTGTGTGTGTGAGAGAGAGCGAGAGGAGAGCGAGAGCGAGAGAGAGAGAGAGAGAGAGAGAGGAGAGAACCAGATTCCCCCACCCTCCTCCACATATGCAACTTCTCACTATACATATGGCATTGCCATTAGAGCTCTTTGCTCAGGGTCCTGCTTTTGAGAAAGCTACCTTGCCTATCTTCCAACTGAACAGTAAGCCATGGAATGAGGAGGCTAGAGGACCAAGGATGTAAACCAGGCTGCCCTTTTAGGCCATGTTGCTTGTATCAGGGCCTTCAGATACCCTGTCTGGCCAGCCCTGAGTCTGTCTCCAGAGGTTGCTTGGGGCTTTTTCCTAGGTTCTGGTTTCTCTGGGTCAGTTCTCCTGAGAGGGACTTTTCCTTGTTGGCGTGTGCTTCCTAGAAGTAAGGGGAAACCAAGGGCAGCTTCTGGGGGTGGAGTGTAGAAGAGGTGCTTGCAAAGACAGGACCTGGGGGTCAAGGTGAGGAGGGTTGAAGGCTGGAAGCCTCTGTCCATAGCCTCGCCCAGGCCTTAAGAATGTAGAGTGTGGACCCGCACATGTCCTTCTATCCCAGGTGCACGGAGTGACTCGCCAATGCCTGCTTCACCACATGACATGCTCCAGAGCCGGTGTGCCATAGGGCCTGATTCTGGGGATAGTTTTCCACTGGATTTTCTCATTGAGCAATTGCTACATCAACCTCCCAGCACTTGGACTCTAAGCTGGTTTGAGGGACTGACTTAAGTGGCACTTTGTGATTGAGAAGGCCATGGTTTGTAGTTTGGTTTTGTCTGTCAAGCAAGGGAGGAGATTGTAAGACAGGCAAATGTTCTTACCAAAGTCTCCAAAGAACACTGGACTGAGGTCTCTACCTGAGTCTCATCCTAATTGCACAAACAGTGCCTTTCTGGTCTCTTTTTATAGCCGTTGACCTTGTTTGAGTCTTGTTTTTATTTTGGTTCTGTCTTTGGCTGGTTGGTTTTTTGAGATGCTGGGTCACTCCTAGCCCCACTTGTCTAACAAGTAATTCCAAATGATGACTTTCTCCTATGGGTTCAACACTCACTCTGCCCCTCTGACACCCACTCCCGGTCACAGGCTGGGCAACTGCCACCCACATAGGGTTCCAGCCCTAACCATCAACCCTTGCTCTTGTCTGCTCAGGGGCACTGTCTGGCCTTCTGGAAACCTGGTGTCACCTTTGTCCCCCCGTCTGATCAGTGGCAGCAACTGACTCAGTGACCTTTATGCAGTGGTGGGAGGACACAGGCTCAGGCCGGTGTGACTTCCTGTCCAAGCCCTTTTGCTAGACCTGGGGTACCAACTGGCCACACACTGGCAACCCTGCCATGTCATTTCCCAAGGTGCCAGGTTAGACTGGTCCTTCCTGGCAACCGCTGACTTGCTGGGCCCTTGAGGACCCTTCCCCAGCAGGAAGGGCTCAGAGGACCCCAGCGTGATTGCACAGTGGGAGGAAGAAAATGGGAGTCAGTAGTGTTTGCCTCTCTCTGAACCTAGTTTAAACTTGCGGCACAACTAGTCTTTGATCCTGAGTACAGGCCAGGCCTCTGCCAACACCACCGACCCCAGAAGGGCTGCAGGGGCTCCACCATGCACTTCTGCATCCATCTAATGCATTCCTATCCACAGCTCCTGACCACCACTGCTGACCAGCTTCCACAGCCTCTGAAAACAACTGAGGGCTGCCTCTGGGGAGAGCCTTTGGGTATTTCTGAGGCTCTGCTGCTTACAACTCTGTGGCCTTGGCCAAGTTACTTAACCTTCTCTGTAAAATCGGGATGGTGTAAGGTTTCTTGCCTGGGAATTGGGAGAATTAAGTGAGTTTATATATGCCTAACATGTCACAAGTTCCTAATCATGAGTTGTTATTTGCTACCACTTATCCATCCCTCTTACAATTATGTGTTTATTCCCTGCCTTTCCCAGTAGCTTCTTATTCCATTCTGTACCATCTACTTCTCTGGCCCCGAGCCTGGCCATTAGTACTTATGACTGGATGGGTGGATGGAAGGATAGGTGTGCTGTTATGGAGATTAAATGTGATTAAATGTGATACTGTGAAGCAGAAAAGGTTAACATTTCCATCCTGGTCTCCAGGAGATTCCAGCTGTGACAGCTCCAAGAACAGAATGACTGTTAATGTGGGAAGTGATGTGGATGGGCCACCAGCAGCTCAAGCTTGTGCTGCCCCGGGGGTGGACCAGAGGCCCACGTTTGACAGGCCCAGCTGCTGCTGTCGAAACGTCTCCTGGTACTATGGAAGCCAGGGGAGCCACCCGGGCAGGTGAGTCTTCACGTCTGACCTCTGTGGGCACAAGGTTCAGGGCTTCCAGGTCTCCTCAGAGGGTGGAGAACCAGGTGCACCCGCAGAGAGCTCCCGGCCCCTGAGGAGAACTGTCCTCCTGGGTCACAGCCGGGAGCGGCGGCACAGCCACTCCACAGAGAAAGCCCGCTTTATTCTCTGTCACGATGAACTCTCACATTTACACTTCTGCCAAGCTGAAAATAACAATAACATAAACATCCCTCAGTAGTCCTGCCTCTCTGTGAAGGAAGAGGAGAAAAAAGCTCAGTCTAGTCCAGGAAACAAAGTCCCCTCTGTTTGCAGTCATGGGCTTCTGCCGAAGTCCCAAGGCCCCACAGTGGCCGTGGAGTGAGCAGGGGGTCCCACAGGCTGGGTAGACTGGATGGCCCCCCCCAACCCCGCCTTGTTTGCCCCTGTGGGAGAGGGAAAGCTCCCAGCCCCACCGGGGCCCTGCGAGGAGCCCGAGTGGCTGGCTCTGTGGGAACTCGGGGCCCTGAATGCCCTGTGTGTGAAGGGTCAGTGCTTCCCAGCCCCCTGCCCCAGGCACCCTGGACAAGGGCACATCATGTTCCCAAAGCACAGAGTGTGCCCTGGAGTCCCCACCCTTCAGAACAGCTTCCCTTTTCACTGTGCTGCTCAAGAAGCAGAAAAGGTTAACATTTCCATCCTGGTCTCCAGGAGATTCCAGCTGTGACTTGGGCTGTGACAGGGTCTTTTCTTTCCTTCTTGCTGGAGCCTCCAGGCAGAGGCTGACTACGGATGACCGACCGATCGCCGTGGGAGAAGCTCGGAGGAGCTGCTGGGAGGTCATTCTTGCCACCACCACCTCAACGTGGCCTTGGGGACAGCCTGCCCTGGGTCCAGGGACTGAGAGAGGCGTCCTGGCTTCTTTTCTACTGGAGAGATGAGATGGAGCCTTCTCAGGCACAGTTTGGAGAGGCAGGTCAGCCTCCCTGACCCAGCTTCCCCCTCCTGTGGAGTCCTGAAAGGTCACAGCTCTGCCGTCCTCAATCTCTTACCTCATGGCCCTGCACTCTTACTTCTATCCCTCCCTTCCTCTCACTTTCTTTCTCTTTGTATGGTATTGGGGATTGAAACTAGGAGCATTTTACCTCTGAGCTACACCCCTAGTCCTTTTTATTTTTTGTTTTGAGACAAGGCCTTACTATGTTGCTAAATTGCAGAGGCTGCCCTTAACTGCAATCCTCCTGACTCAGCCTCCCAAGTACTAGGATTATAGGTGTGTGCCACCACACCTGGCTCTGCTCTGTGCTTTCTTTTTTTTTTTTTTTTTTTTGCAGTACTAGGGGTGGAACCCAGGGGCATTCTACTTCCAAGCTATACCCCCAGCTCTATTTTTTTTTTTATTCTTTATTTTTGAAACCGGGTCTCACTAAGTTGCGGAATGCCTCACTAGGAAGCTGAGGCTGGCGGCAAACCCGGATCCTCCGGTCTCAGCCTCCCAAATGCTGGGATTACAAGCGTGTGCCACCACGCCCAGCTGCTCTGTGCTTTCTTAAATGGCAATTTACTTTTAAAAATTCTATGTAGCAGGCTCTGTGGCCTCCTTACTGATAGGACCTCCAGGAGTCCAGGCACCATTGTGGGCTTTTCCACAGCAACTCAGGCCAGCCTGCCTTTCTCCTGACCATCAGTCACCTGGGGCCCTTCCCTGGACCAGTGTCTGTGGGTTCATGGCAGATGTTGTGAGTTTCAATTGGAGAGCAGAGCAAATGCATGATCAACTGAAGTCATCCATGGAGTGAGAGGATGCAAGACCCTCAGCTCCAGCAACTTGTAAATGTTCAACCTATGTAAGTCATTCCACAGATATTATAGTTTTTGCTGGTGGGGTTTGCCTCTCTTAAAAATGCCCCCCCCCAAAAAAAAAACGATTGGAAGGAAAAGGCCAATAAAATCAAGTTGGAGTTCGCAGAGCCCACAGGAAAAGTGTCATGATATGTAGACTTCTTATTCCTGTCTATGACCCCAGAGAACATCTCTTATTATCATAACAATAAAAATAAAAACTGAAAAAAATAAGTTTTTTTTTATACAAAGCCCTGTTAATTAATACATCCCAATTATTTGCTTTAAAGGCTTAGGTTTTTTTTGTTTTGTTTTGTTTTTGTGGTACTGGGGATTGAACCCAGCAGCATTCTACCTCCAAGTTATACCCCTAGCCCTTTTTTCATTTTTTTTTTTAATAGAGTCTCTCTAGGTTGCTGAGAGTCTTGCTAAATTATTGAGGCTGTCCTGAAACCTACTATCCTCCTGTCTCAGCCTCCCAAGCACTGGGATTACAGGTGTGCACCACCATGCCTGGATTAAAAGCTTAGTTTTTATTTTACTCAGCTGCTTATGGTTTAAGTTCAATGCACATGTTTGAAGTCTTAATAATAGTTGGATTACAAAACTATTGGCAAGTTTTAACAAAACCCTTAAGACAGACAAACTTAAACAGAACTTCCCACTCATTCCCTCATTTCTAAATTATCTCACACAATTAAGTAAACATCTCTTTTGGAAGGGAATGAAGGAAAATTAGAGGAATAAATAAAGATACAAATAAACAAATTAATTACATTACATTGTAGATCAGTGGCTCTGGATTCAGGGGTGGCTTTGCTTCCCATGGGGACATTTGGCAATGTTGCAGATATTCCTGCTTTCATAGCATGGGAAGAAAGCCTGCCCAGAGCATCAGGGGGATTCCACAGCTCTTAGACTGTCCCCCACAAGCCAGCAATGATGGCACACGCCTGTAATCCCAGTACTTGGGAGGCTGAGACAGGAGGTTCAAGGCCAGCCTCAGCAACCTAGTGAGACTCTGTTTCAAAAGAAAAAATAAAATAGGGCTGGGGGTATGGCTCAGAAGTAGAATGCCCCTCAGTTCAATCCCTGGTACCACAAAAAAAAAAAAAAAAAATTGCTGTCCACAACAAAGAACTATCTGGTTTAAGATTCAATGAGAATAGTAACTATACCAAGAGGGAGAAGGCACAGTTATTGTTTTTCAGTAATTCTACATATTGGAAACAGCCTTCAGTCCTTCACATGTGTTCGTCCTTTTCTGGCTTGTGGATCAGGTTTATGGGGAAGTCAGGGCCTCATTCTGCTTCTGGAAGAGGCACTGTGGCTAGCAGGCACGTGGGCTGCACTATACATTCGGTGCCGAGGCGACAGTGTGTGACCTTGCTGGCTCGGCTGGTCACTGGAACCTGTGCTGTTCTTGGACGACAGTGGTGACTCGACTTCCTCCCTTGAGGTGCACAGCTCCGAGGTGACCCAGGCCCGGGGCCATGAGAAAGCGACAGGTGTGGAGAGGGGCTCCGTGCGTAGAGTAGCTTTGTGGCTGCTGAGTCCAGTCGGCTCTGGGCAGCTCCTTCCTGGGCGTCTGTTTGTGATTCTCTCTCCTTTGGCTTCTGGCCCCACCACATTCTGTGGAGCATCCCACACTGGAAGCCAACACCTCAGGGCCAGCCCGACTTCTCTCATCTCCACCACATTCCATGGAGGGGCCTTACCTCAGGAGGCATTCCTGGACAGGGCTCAGCTCAGATTAGATTTCTCAAAACCCATGAACTATGGCAGTGCAGTTGAAAAGGGGAATCCTTGCTTCTAGAGCGACACGCTGAAATATTTACAGATGAAGCAATATGATGCCTGGGATTTGCTTCTGAATAACCTGGAGGGCGGGTGTGAGGGAGAAGGGTGAGGTATTAGGAACAGGATTTGCATGAGCCCTGGGTCTGTGGGAGTTTATTCTACATATCACCCTGCTTCGGTACACATTTGACACTTTCTATAAAAAAATCTAGAACCCTTGCTTGCTCCTCAAATGTCAAGGCATGGGGTAGGCGTTAAGTTGAGTGAAGAAGCCTTCCAATTCTCTTTTGGAGAGTGTCACTTGATTTCATCTCTGAGTAAAGGCCTGGGTTCGGAACGAGAGTTTTTTTTCCCCCTTTTTTGTGATGCTGGAGATGGAACTCAGGGTACCACATGTGCTAGGTAAGTGCCCTACCACAGAGCCCCGACCCCAGCCCCTGTGACGAGAGTGTTTAGTATCATCCTGTTTTTCTGAAGGTTGGGGCCTCTGTGAGGAGATGGGTGGGGTGCATGGGGGGCATGCATTTGTCATATGCGCCTGTGAGGATGAGGTGAGGGCCAGCACCGAGAGCTGCCTGAAGCCAGAGGCTGTGGAGGGACTCGAGGAATCCCTCATGATGCACACCCATCTTCAGTTCACCTCAGAATTTTTTGTACCACATAATGTGTAAATGCAGAAGACCTGAGGGATCAGAAACCTTTAAAATTGTAAGACCAAGCTGGATGTGGTGGTGCACGCCTGTAATTCTAGTGTTTGGGAGGCTGAAACAGCAGGATCACAGGTTCCAGGACAGCCCCAGGAGATTAGCGAGATTCAGAAGCCTAGTGAGGCCCAATTTCAAAACAAAATAGGTCTGGGGGTGTAGCTCAGAGGTAGAATGCCCCTGGGTTCCATCCCAGTACCAAAAAAAAAAAAAAAGAACCTCCAAAGCCTATGTCTCTGAGCTTTAAAGCACAAAGGGGCCTTCTGACGCAGACCCTGGAGTCACTCCTTTCTGCTCACTCCCTGCGCGCCTGGGTCACACTCACTTTTTGGGCTCAGGACCCACCTCCAGCTTTGGGTCAGCACCACCCGCAGGCTCCTGACAGTGGGCTCAGCCTCCTCCGATCCCTCCGCAGCCTCCCACTTCCGGCAGCAAGAGCCGGCAGTTCTAGGGTCTGCCGCGTCTAAAAGCTATGGCCGCAGCTCCCTCTTCCTTCTCTACAGACTCCAAATTGGGTCCCTGTGGTGGTTTAAAGATGGACACGATTCTCTGAGGTGCTACCAAGGAGTGGAGTTTATTCCCTCTACTGGAACTGGCCCGAGACTGCTTAACCAAGAGAAGGTGGCGGAGGCGACACCAGGCCAGTTCCCAGCGAAGTCTGGAGAAGGCGTGTGCCTTGGCGCGCTGCGGGGCCTTGAGCCTTCAAGTGAAAAGCTGGGCTCCCCCGTCTTCCAGGCCCCATGGTAACACTATGTAGAGGACACACGGGGACCTGAGGCCTTAAGAGGACATGGAGAGGCCAGCTGTCCTTGGGTGCCAGGAGAACCCCCCTCTGTCTGCAACCCCAAGGGGAGACCTCCAGTGAGACCAGCCAAGAACTGCCCAGCTGAGCCTCAGCAACCCGCAGGAGCACGGGGGTCAAGAACACTTGATGGTTTGAGACATTAAGTCTAGGGTAGTTTGTTAGGCAGCAATAGATCACTGAAAAAGTCCCCTTTGCTATTCCTAGGAGACTTTCTGTAGCCATTCTCTAAGAGACAGACCCTGCAATAAAAAATCCTTCCCTATCTTTAGGAGGATACTGGCGATTGAATCCAGGTAGGGGACATTCTACCTCCAAGCTATACCTCCCACCCTTTTTATTTTGGAACAAGTTCTTACTAAGTTGCTGAGGGTCTTGCTAAATTGCTGAGGCTGGCCTCGAACTTGTGTTCTTCCTTTTTGAGCCTCCCAAGTACTGGGATTACAGGAGTGTGCTACTGTACCTGCCTATATTCCCCCCATTTCTAGTCTCTCATCAGGGTCCCCTGAAAGGCCGCCCCAAAGAAGGGGGAGGGACGATGGCCATATCTTATAGATGCAGCAGACCCCAGAACTGCCACCCTTGTTCCTTCCCCATGCTGTCACTGACTTAGACAGGGAGGGGGCTAGTCATAACCTCTGACACAGCTCTGTGAAGCATCACGAGGGACTTCTCACTGGGACCAGACCTGGGTCACCATGTTCTTGAAAGCCATTCACCCAATGGGACCCTGAAGTCACCAGGCCTGCCCCAAGTGCCAGGGCCTCCTTCATGAGCTCAGGCCTCTGCCTGGGCTGGTCTTTTCACCCTTCACTGGGTGGGAATGCCCCACGACTCAGCTTGGCCCACATCCATCAGAGCACAGGGCCATAGGGCAGGCAAGGGGAACCAAGATGGAGAAGCCCAATGTAGCACCAACCAGTGTGTGTCTGTGTCCGCTCACAACCCTACCCACCCCACCAACAAACCCGTGGAGAGCTTGAACAGCTGCCTGTGGGCGTGCAGTGAGTCATGGCGGAGCCATGGGTTAGACCCAGTTTGGCCTGACAGTCATGCAGTGCTGGCCCGCTGTTCCCATGCTGCAGTCCCCGCAGCCTCCCTTGGGCAGGTGGGCGGGGACGCGGGGGGTCCCAGGAGCAGCCATCCTCCTCAACCAGGCTCCTTGGGGAATCTCTTTCCTTAGGTACAAAAAGCCGATGCTTTGGTGTGCTAGCCAGGACAGAGGTCAGCAGTTTTCAAGGAGCAAACGTTTCTTGTTTCATCTTACCTTGACCAAGTTATTTGGGTTCTACTTCCAAAAATGTCTAGGGAGTGGAATGACCAAAGAGGAGCCACAGCCTCCGGGGGACTGGAGAGAGCTTCTGAGCAAGGGGTGGTTGTCTGTCCTGTGGACGTGGACTAGCTGACTGCTGGAAGCAGGACCCTGGGCCTCGTCTCAGCCTCCTGTGCTTGGATTGAAATTGAACCCTCTTTGGAGTCCATCCACCTTGCACAGGGCGGGGAGTCTCCATTTGCTCTCTCTCCTCTGCTTCCTGATCAGCACCCCAGCCTGATCTAGTGTTGGAAAGGGTCACCACAAACACCCTGGTCCCAGCCCTGCACTCTTGCTATCCTGCCATATTCCACACCCTGGTGGGCTCTGCTGGGAGATGAGAGCTTAACCAGATTACATTAAAAAATCTTTAAAATATTCTTCACTTGCTTACTTACTGGCTCTTGCCTCTATGGAAATAGAGGACATTTACTCTTGTATTTCCAAAGCCCAGGATGGTGCCTGAAACCTAGCAGATGCTCAGCAAATATCTGTGGGATAGGTGAATGGATTTATGGGGGACAAAGCAGTAGCAGAGATTCAGGAGGTCATGTCAGCTGGGCCTTGAAGAACTGAGGGGGAGCTGTTGGGGGTGGAGTGGGAGGGCTTTTCCTGCAAAAGGAACAGCAGATGCGGAATCAGTCAGGAGCTGCAGCTAACTAGAGTGTAGGGTATTGGGTGCTCTGCTAGCTAACTGACACTTAGGGCTGCCGTGATGCTCATGGAAGCCCTATGCAGCCAAAAAATTGCACTGCACAGATTGTGAGGTTTGCATATTGCAATTATCAGGTTGGTCTCTACTCGTGTGTGTGTGTGTGTGTGTGTGTGTGTGTGTGTGTGTGTGTATGTGTGTGTTACTGGGGATTCTACCTTTGAGTTACACTTTTGTTTTGAAATAAAGTCTAAATTGCTGAGGCTGGCTTTGAACCTGTGATCCTCCTGTCTCAGCCTCCCAAGTTCTTGGGATTACAGGTATGCCCAGCTACTTTCTATTCTTAATAACTACAGAAGCCTCTGGGCTTAGTTTCTTAGAATGATTTTAAACCACAAAGTCCTCCTAGACAGGGTTAGCCTGCAGCAAAGGTGGATGGAAGTGGTGTGGTTTGAGAGGAATGGGTTTTCTGTCTCCCACAAGGCGGCTGTGGCCAGAGTTGGTTGTGGTTTTGTGAATCTCACTCATAGACTGTGATCATTTCTGGGTTCAGATCTTTGGTTATCTGGAGAGGTAACATATTGGCAATGAACACATCATCACCTGGCAGGGAATGGATACTGAGGAAGCACAACTTGGGAAAAGCAAGTCTCATGGGGGAGGGGAATGAGAGGGAGGGTTTGATGGAGGAGGAAGTGAATGTGGGCCCAGGCTGGGGGCTGGCAGGAAGGCTTTGGGGTGTAGGCCGAATGTTTTGAGGATTGCGCTGCTGTGTGCTTGTGAATATGGTCAGGCAGCCACTGCATGTTCTCTGCCACTTCCTTCTCTTTATTTGGTGATTAAAATGTTGCTAAGCATCTGCAAGTGCCTGGTGATGTTTGGTACTTTACCACATTACTGTATTAATTATCTCCAAAAATGATGGAAAGATAAGAAATTCATTTTACAGATGAGAAAATGGCAAATACAGAAGTTTCTTGGGGTTGGGGGAACATCTGTGAAAATTGTGGAATAAGGACTTTCCTAAGCCCCCTCCTCCATAAGAGCAATAAGAACATGGGCAAAAATGGTCAGGTTCAATTTTTTCAAAACTCTGGAAATTAAGCAAAGATTTCAATATACAGGGAGCATTTATTCAAGAGAAAAATACTTGAATTTCAATAAGAACCACGAGCTTTATGGTGTTTTCACTTGCCCTATTAGAAATAATATAATGGTTCAGCAAGGTTACAGGGTACAAGATCAATATACAAAAATAAATAGTATTTCTGTACATGAGCAATCTGAAAATGAAATTAAGAGAATAATTCCACCTAGGATAGCATCCCAAAATACTCTAGGAATTAATTTTAAAAGGAAGTGCAACTCTTATGTACAGAAAACTATAAAAAAGTTGGTAAAAGAAAGAAGATCTAAGCCAGGCATGGTGGCACACGCTTGTAATCTCAGCATTTGGGAGGCTGAGACTGGAGGATCCGGGTTCGAGGCCAGCTTCAGCTACCTAGTGAGGCACTCGCAACTTAGTGAGACCCGGTTTCAAAATAAAGAATAAAAAATAAGGCTGAGGGTATAGCTCAAAGGTAGAATGCCCCTGAGTTCAATCCCCAGTACTGCAACAACAACAACAAATATAAATAAAAGGGAAGACATTTTATTGAAAAACTTAATATTGTTCAATAGAAATACTCCCTAAAATGATCTGTTGATTCAAAGCAATCTCTGCCAAAATTTCAGGGAGAGGGGAGTTTACAAGGAAAGAGGAGTTTGAAGAATCTCAATCTCTCTTTTTCTCTCTCTCAGAAATGACAAACCGAGCCTAAAGTTCATGTGGAAATTCAAGGGACCCAGGACAGTCAAAATAACCCTGGAAATCACTAACAAGTTGGAAGATTCATACTTTCCTATTTCAAAATTCTCTCTAAACCTATAATAATCAGGACTGTATGTTAGTAGCTGTTAGTCAGCTTTTCATTGCTGTGATCAAAATACCTGAGAAGAATAATTTAGAGGAGGGCAGATTTTGGCTTGTAGTTTCAGAGGGTTCAGTTCGTGTTCTGCTGACTCTCCTTCTACTCCTTAGGGCCTTAGGTGAGGCAGAACATCACGGTGGAGGAAAACTGCTGACCTCATGGCAGCTAGGAAGGGGAGAGAGAGAGAGAAAGAGGCCAGAGAGAAGATACACCTTTCCAGAGCATGCCCTTAGTGACCTACGTCCTTCAACTAGGTCCCATCTCTTAGCAGTTCATTCAGCTATCAATGGATTAATCCATTTGATATCTATCAAACATCTATTCATATCCATCAAATGGATTGACCCACTGATGAGATCAGATCCCTCATGATTCAGCCATGGCGGAAAAGCCCCACCTCCGAACCTTGCTGCATTGGAGACCATGCTTTTAACACGTGAACTTTTAGGGGGACGGTCCAGATACAAATCATAACAGTAGCATAAGAATAGACACATAGCCAGGCGTGGTGGCACACGCTTGTAATCCCAGCATTCGGGAGGCTGAGACCAGAGGATCCGGGTTCGAGGCCAGCCTCAGCTACCTAGTGAGGCACTCTGCAACTTAGTGAGACTCGGTTTCAAAATAAAGAATAAAAAATAGGGCTGGGGGTATAGCTTGGAGGTAGAACACCCCTGAGTTCAATCCCCAGTACCTCAAAAAAAGAAAAAAAAAAGAATAGACACATAGATCATTGGGATAAAAGAGTCCAGGAATAAACCCACTTATTTAGGGTCAACTAATATTTGAAAAGAAGCTGAGGGTGGTGGCTCATGCCTGTAATGCCTGTACTTTGGAAGCTGAGACAGGAGAATATCAGATTCTAGGCCAGCCTCTGCAACCTAGTGAGATCCTCAGCAATTTAGTGAGAACCTGTTTCAAAATAATAAAATAAAATAGGGCTGGGGGTGTAGCTAAGAGTTAGAAACCCTCTAGGTTTAATCCCCAGTACTACTGAAGGAAAAAAAAAAAAAGCAAACCAAACAACCAAAAAAACAAAAAGGATGTCAAGACAATTCAATTGGGAAGAAATTGAAAAGACAACACGTTGAAAGACAACAAGTGGTGCTGAGAAAACTACATATTAGTGAAGTTAGACCCATACTTCATACCATATACAAAATTTAACTCAAAATGGATCAGACATAGATGTAAGGTCTAAACTATAAAATTCTTAGAAGAAAACATGAATATAAATCTTTATGGTCTTGGACTAGACAATGGTTCCTTAGATCTGACTCTAAAAGCAAAGAAAAGATGGATAAATTAGACTTCATCAAAATTAAAACCTTTTATTCTTCAAAGGTCACAATCAAGAAAGTGAAAATACAACCTATAGAATGGGAAAAGTATTTGCAAATAATATGTACAATAATGGTCTAGCACTGAGAATTTATAAAGAATTCTTACAAGTGAACAATAACTAGATGAGTAACAAATTAAAAATGGGAAAAGTATTTGAATAAACATTTTTCCAAAGAAAATATATTCAAATAGCCAATAAGCACATGAATAGATGTTCAGTATCATTAGTCATTAGGGGAATGCAAAGTAAAATCACTACAAGATACCACTTTGCATGCACTAGGATAATTATAATAAAAAAAGAGAACAAGTCTTGGTGAGGATGTGGAGAAATTGGAACCTTCATGTTGCTGATAGGAATATAAAATGGTGCAACTGCTTTGGAAGACAATTTGGATGGTCCCTCAAAAAATTAAATACAGAGTTATCATATGACCCATCAATTCCACTCCTAATTATTCAGAATTATTCTCTTAAGAGAATGAAAAGCCTATGTCCACACAAAACTTGTCACATGGATGTTCATAGCAGCATTAGGCACCTTGGCCAAAAGGTCCATCCACTGTTGGATGGATAAACAAAATGATATATGCATACAATTGAATAATATTTGCTCATAAAAAGAAATAAATACAATATGAATGAACCATGAAAGTACTATGGTAAGTGAAAAAAGCAACAACAACAACAAAAGGCCTATATTGTATGAATCTATTTATATGAATGTTCAGAATGGGCAAATCTATGGAGACGGAGAGTAGATTCGTGGTGTCAGGGGCTGGGGAGAGAAGCAATGGAAAGTGACTACCAGGGAGCATGGGGTTTCTTTTTGGGCTGATGAGAATTAGATAGTGGTGATATTTGAATAATTTTTTTAATACATTCCAAACCATTAAATTGTAGATTTTAAAAGAATGGAGTTTATATGTGTATTTTTCAATAACATGTTGAAAAAAAGAAAGAAAGTTCCCTAGGACAGAAATCTGGTTAATACAGGAGCCATGACCTGAATCCAATGCCCATGCGCGTGACTTCGGTTGTCAAGGCTTCTGTGCCTTGCTGGGCATCATGGTCCCTTGGAACTGTCTCAGGTACACACAGAAAAATAGTTTCTGTTGGATGTTACTGCATCCTTAAGACATAGCTTCCTGGATGCCCATTGGTCATCAGGCTGACCTGGACACAAGTTCACATCTAATGTCATACAACCATCCTAGTCCCTGTCACTACTAAGATTTTGTCATAGCGTCAAGCTTGTGTGTCTGATTCTCTTGGGTGAAATCCTTATCTCTCATGTGGATTCCTTATCTCCCACTCTAGCAGATATGGCAGCATTCCTGCTTGAGCTAAAGCTGAGACTCCACCTCTGCTACCTGTTATTATTATGGGTATCAAAAAGAGTCCTGGAAATCTCTTCTCCCTGCGTGGAGTATTTGAAATAGGGTAGACTTTCTCCTCTTTCCATTCACTGGCCCAGCCACACATTTATCCATGCATCCTTGCATCCATTCCTTTTCACAAATCCATATTGTACTGGGCTCTTTGTAAAGTGTCTTACTGAAGCCTACTTTTGCCTGGGTTGAGGAATATGGGCCAAGTAATTTTTTTCTAAATCTTCTAGGGATTCATGAATTTGAGGGTCTTACTGGGTTGTGTGTAGGGCAGAAACATTTGGACATCATGATGACTAACCAGGAATCCCAGGCAGCCTCACAAAAGCTGAGTTGATGCCGATCCTCCCTCCTAATCCTCCCCCGCCCCCCGCCAACGCCAGAGCAAGCTTCTTTCAAGGGCTCTCCTCACATGGCACAGGCCTTTCATCACCAGCCCAACTTGTAATCTTGGGCAGTAAAAGGTTCTCAGCTCATTTTCAAGGAGGAAAAAATGCAAGTGAAACAAAACAGCCACATCATGAAGTCGCTCCATGTAACGAGGCTTGCTCTGTGGACCTGTCATTACTCTGGGCTCCAGGCGGGCCTGGCTCCTCATCCCTGGCCAGTCAGGGCCAGGGTCAGCAGCTGGGCAGCCTGGAAAGCCACCCTGGAGGCTCTGAGAAGACTGCTTAGAAATTCTTGCCTGGGTGGTGGCAGCCGCAGAGGGGAGAGCAGACCCATCAGGCCTAGCAGCTCTGCTCCCCTGGGAGCATCCCAAATTCAGGCTTTTGTACAAACTACTTTTACCTCTGCTTTCCTCTGGAATTCCTTGAATCCTTGTGGTTTATCTGGCTCTAGCCCATCTTCCAGAACCAGCACAAATTCAGCCTCCCTGGACCACAGGACCACTCATTCCCTCAGTTATTCCTTCAACCAACATTTATTCACCATGTTTTCAGGGTCAGGCCAAAGACAAACAAGACTTGACCCCTGCTTCTGTTCCTCCACCACAGGGAAGACAGATACGGAAGCAATTAGGAGACAGTGTGCTGAGCGCCCTTAACTGGGCTGCTGCCCCAGGAAGCTGTCAGACAGAGGACGCTGGGAGTTACTTCTTCACACCCTCCTGGTGACAGGGACTGACTTCCCAGCTGATATCAAGGGGCAGAGTCTTGCTATGCCTCGAGTGTTCCCTTCAAAACTCATGTTAAACTTAAATCGCCAGCCGGGCGTGGTGGCGCACGCTTGTAATCCCAGCATTCGGGAGGCTGAGACCGGAGGATCCGGGTTCGCGGCCAGCCTCAGCTACCTAGGGAGGCACTCCGCAACTTAGTGAGACTTGGTTTCAAAATAAAGAATAAAAATAGGGCTGGGGGTATAGCTCGGAGGTAGAATGCCCCTGAGTTCAATCCCCAGTACCACACACACACACACACACACAAACCAAACAAAAACAAAAACAACAACAAAACAAATTGCCACTGCGATAGTGTTAAGAATTGGGACCTTTAAGAGGTGATTAGCAAGAGGGCTCTGCCCTCATGGGTGGATTAATGCTGTTAGCATAGAAGTGGGGCAGTTAGTTATTGCAGGAGGAGCTTCCTGGTAAAAAGGATGATTTCGGCTCCTTCCGTTCTTGCTCTCACCCTTCTGCCTTTTGCCATGAGGATGCTACAAGAAGCCCACAACATGCCTGCACTTGGGTCTTGGACTTCTCAGCCTCCAAACTGCAAGCAAGTGCATTTCTGGTTTTCTTTCCTCCCTTCTTTCCTTCCTTCTTTTCTTTCTTTTTTTTTTTTGCTACTTCTGAGCTACATCACTGGCTTATTTATTTATTTATTTATTTTTTGAAACAGGGTCTTGCTAAGTTGCCATGGATTTTGGTAAGCTACTGAAGTTGGCCTCAAACCTGCGATCCTCCTGATTCAACCTCCCAAATGCTGGGATTACAGGCAAGCACCACCATGCCTAGAAAATTTTTATTCTTTATAGGTTACCCAGTCTTTTGGGGCAATAAAGACCTTCCTGATTTTATTCCAGCTCGATTTTATTCTTTTATTTTGAAACAGGGTCTCACTAAGCTTCAAGGGGCCTCACTAAGTAGGTGAAGCTACAAACCTGCGATCCTCCCGTCTTGGCCTCCCAAGTACTGACTGGGATTATGTGTGTGCCACCACGTCTGGCTCCATTTTATTTTAAAAGCAGAGAAAACCTGTTTACCTTAAAAGATAAAAAGAAAAATTCAACTTGATAAGCAGAGGAGAGAGAAGCAAGTGGGACACCTCCACATTGAGGGTTTCTTGGGTGTTCATGTCAGGGATGGAACTTACTACTAAAACTAGGGAGAGTCTCCTCACCCCAAAGTCCACTTCTCTCTTCCTTCTGTGCTCATCCCTTGGCGGGTCTGCCTTTTGGAATATTTTCAGGGTGGCGGCCATGTGGCCTCTATTCGCAGGAGACCTGGGTGGGACAGTCTGATTTAATGATGTACAAATGACGGGGCAAATGAGATTGTCCGAGGACTGAGCCAAAGTAGTTTTAAAAGGGAAACTGATGTCACTGGTCTTTATTTATAAGCACTTTGGGGGTGGCAGTGATGAAAGGGAAGGGAGGGAGCTGGCTGAGCAAGGATTGAAAACACAAAACTGGATCTTCTCAGAAGAGGAAAAAGGAGACTATCTTAAAGAAAAAAGGAGCTGTTTTTGTTTGATTGGTTTTAAAGAGTCCACATTCATTTTTGGAGGCACTTCAGCTTTTTGTACTAAGGAAATAGTGCTTCTGGGCTTAAAAAGAACTGTCACACAACTACTTCTTCCTAAAGGCTGGATTGTGACACTGAAAGCACTTCCGGCTTAGGAAGCTCGTACTCTCCATCCTCCACTGGACAGGAAGTGTGTTTGGGCTTTGAGTGGATGCGCCTGTGCTCATCTCTCGCCAGTCTTACTAGGATGGAGCTTGGGAATTCCAAAGTTCTTTGCACAAGAACTTCCCAGGGCCTGTCGAGCAGTCCAGAGGTGCATGGCCCAGGCCTTGCTTCTGCAAGGGAAGGGAAGTGGCTCCCAATATGGGTGTTGGTCCCTGGGGCTTAAGTTCTCTTCCTATAGCCCTCAGCATGGGGCAAGAGCTCTTCTCTTGGCTTACTAAATTAGAAGCAGACATAGACTCAGCCGGATGTGGTGTTGTACTTAGGAGGCTGAAACAGGAGGATTGCAGGTTTGAGGCCAGCCTCAGAAACTTAATGAGATCCTGTTTCAAATAAAAAGGACTGAGGGTGTAGCTCAAAGATAGAATGCTCCTGGATTCAAGCCTCGGTACAAAAAAAAAAAAAAAAAAAAAAAAAAAAAAAAAAAAAAAAGAAAGAAAGGAAGGAAGGAAGGAAAGAAAAGAATAAATATAGAATCCAATTTGTTCATGGCATTAGAGGCATGGCCTAGGAGCTGTGGGGGCATATGTCCAGTGCTGAGGAGTCTCACCTTCCTCCTTGAAGTCTGGAAATCACCGCCTAACATGCACACTGCCCCTGCCTCAGTAACTCAGATGTCAGAAAGACAGAGCACTTCCCTAGGATGGATGGAGGGCAAAAACATAAGGGAAAAGTTGCATTTGGTGGGGGGATGGTACTGGGGATTGAATCCAGGGGTATTCTACCTCCAAGCTATACCCCCAGCACTATTTATGCATTTATGTATGTATGTATGTATATATATATTTATTTACTTATTTTGAGACCAGGGTCTTGCTAAGTTGCTGAGGCTGGCCTTGAACCTGTGATCCTCCTGTCTTAGTTTCCCAAGTACTGGGATTACAGATGTGCACCACCACACCCTGCTAGAAAAATTGCATACGTTAAAAAGCAAGACTCAAGAAAACCCAGCCACTGCCATCCAAACCCAACACAGCGAGTGCTCTCAGTCTGTCTAAGAGGTGGAACATATAACCAGGATAAGAATATCGCCCCTCATGTGCCTACATTTCATGCCTTCATACTGTGTCCCAGGCCCAGATCTCTGTTTGGGAGATGCCCCCTCGCCCCCCAACCCCTTCTGTCTCCTCCCGCAAGCACAGTCCCTTGGCCTGAGGACCTTCAATCCATCTCAGCTGGAGTGAGGAGGAAAGCATGTGAATGGAAGGATTCAAGGCAAGAGCAGCATGATGGACAGCCTCGCAGGGCGCTGGTGTTATGAAGAGAAGACCCTCTTGCCGAGCAGCACCGCTCTGAAGATGGACTTCAGATGTCAGAGGCAAGGAGCCAGGCCAGCTGTGTGGAGCTGTACTCCAGCCAAGAGGCTGAATCTCTGCTTTCAGGAGGTTTTGTGGATCTGCTCCAGTCCTCCACTGCTGCCGCAGAATTTGCCCATTTCTTCTAGTTTCCATGAAAGGTCATAGAAAAAGAGAGTCTTTAGTTCTTGCACTACATATTTAATATTGAGTCTTTGTACTTGGTCCTGCAATAAATGCGCATGCATATTTCATCAACTTTGAAAATGGCTGTACAAAAGCGTCAGGACCTGAATGGAGACTTTTCAGATATAGACCTCTTCTTTGTCAACTATAAAACAAACAACTTTATTATCCAAGCCACATATCCATTAACTAACTCCTTGCCTTCTCCGGAATCCCTCATCATCTGCCCTTTTATTTTTTTTGTGCATAACCCCCTGGAATCTGAGCATCAAATTGCTGCAGAGGCCATTGGATTCCTCATCAGGCTTTGTGGGAACTGTCCCCAGGAGGCGAGCCAACCAGACTGCTTCCCCAGCTTTGCCCTGGGATTTCCACTCAGAAATGCTCCTAACTAGGTCAGCACTTTCAGGACTGCATTTCATATGGTCCATATAATCTTCTGTAGAAGGAAATGTTTTCATTGAGACTTGTTCTATTTCTGGAGTCCCCATGATGGAAGGCTTCATTAGTGCCAGGAAATGGTCAGGCCCATTAAAGTAGCACCAGTATTTATTAATATAAATATGTTGCACTTGAAAAGTCTAACTTTACTATCCTTTCTGAGCAAATACACTAATTTTTCCTGAAGTTCCAAACTGTAAGGCTTCATGTATGGCCCTGATATCATGAGACCAATTAGGCAAAGTATCCTTGACAGGCACGTTGTTGCCTTCCATATTTCGGCCTGCAGAAGGAGCAAACCTCTTGAGGGTGTTGAGAGAGATCTTGCTCCCTTCCATTTACACACCAACTGCAGCTACCATGACTAATGCTTTAGCCTTGCGTTTTATTTTAGTAAATCTGTACATTCTGAATCTCCTTTGTGGTCACATCCAACATCTTTGAGTTTGTTGACGCACACTCTGTCCCTTCCGAAAAAGAACTTGCAGCTCTTAAGTACTTTCACTGAAGCCTGTGAGGAGAGGGAGACTCAAGGTGTCCCTGGCACCTGCTGGGTGTGGAGGGAGGACCGTGTAGGGTGACTGATATCCCTTACTGTTTGCACATCCACTTGATGAGATTTCTTATAGCAGAACATGACGTTCTTGCCACCCTTGGCATCCAAACCACTTTAAAAGAGTGCTATACTTTGCTTAGAGTGTCCAAATACCACAAGCACTACTCAATTTTAAGATTATGTAACCTTGGCATTCCAAAGCCAACGTGCACAGCTGTGCAAGAACAGACATAACCTCTGTGAAGGTGAAAGCCCCAGACAGTGCTTAGTCTCAGAAAGGAGTGTCAAATCATTCTCAACTTGAGATGTCTGCTTGGCACACATTCTTTCCCTCTGGAGGAGATTTTTGTTTACAAGATTTAATAACTAAGTGTGCACACACACAATTGGGCATTATTCAGCTGTGGCACAAAGGTCAGCTCTGGGCACACAGTTTTCTAATTCTTGATCTTTTGTGATTCCTGCTGTGCAGGTCAGCAGAAATGTAATTTATTTGAACACAGCAAAATGCAAACTATGAGACAGTAGGCAGAAATCTTGTGAATTATCTGTTCCACTGTTGGGAGAAGTCCCTTTTGTCTAATTCTAATGATATTTACGTAACTTTTAGTATTCATATTCAGCCAGTAACATTATTTGGTTGGAGCAGTTGCTATAGGCATCAAAAGCCTCTGTGCAAGCCGGGTGTGGTGGTGCGTGTTTGTAATCCCAGTACTTGGGAGGTGGAGACAGGAGGATTACAGGTTCACGGCCAGCCTCAGCAATTTAGTGAGACCTTTTGCAACTTAGCGAGACCTGTTTCATAATAAAATAAGGCTGGGGGTAGAGCTCAGAGGTAGAATGCCCCTGGGTTCAATAACCAGCATCTAACACACACACACACACACACACACACACACACACACACACACACACACACAAACACACACACATGCTCCTCTGTGCAATGGGAGACAGGTGACCATTTGCTAAAATGTGTGTGGGGTTATAAGAGAAAGTTAAGCTGAAGTGACATGGCTCTTACAAGATAGAAGATTGAGTCCATTCCCTGTGTGAATGAGGTACCGGAACACAGGATTGTTTCCTCTGACCACTTTAATTCATAGATTTAATCAAATTGAGACCCAGAAGTAAGTAGCTCTAGTTTGCACAGGTAGTTAATAGCTGAGCAGCGTCTAGAACTTCTTTCTGCAGACATATTCTACCTAGATTTTGTAAACTGTTCTCACTACAAGATGGAAAATAAGAATTTCTTTCCATTACCCATAGTACTTTTGCTATAGCAAATCTTAGGAAAAAACAAAAACAAAGAAAAAGCAATAGATAAGAATTTTATGATATAACCCTAACCAGAAATTAGACTTTTCATTTAAGTATTTTTAAAAGCCAAAATATGTTGCTGGCTGGAAGAAAATTTTAAGTGGATATTTTAATTATTAAGATGAAAAGTTATGTAAAATTTCCTAAATATAAGTGGACATTTGACTATCTCCAAGATGCAATTCTGGAAAGAAGTTGTTCAAGCAGGAGAGGCCGGCTTAGAATTTGTGGAATGTCTGTTATAATTGTGATTGCTGGAAATACAGAGAAATGCAGTGAATAAACAGCTATTCCCATTGTTTCCCGCATCCCTGGATCCCTCCACTGTTTTCATTGAGGAATTTAATTGTAGCCGATCTGGCAGGCATTGGAAGGAGCCAGGTGCAGGGAGGGCTGAAGCCATCAGAGTTGGCCTTTCAGGAACTCTGATGCTGCCGCTGTATTTGGTAAACCACTTCTAGATGGCTTTCAAAGCCCTAGAGTTTGTTTAGAGAAGTTCTTGCTGGCATTGATGGATTTCTCCTCCTCTGACAGTTCACAAGAAAGGGTGTAGTGTGAAGAATTAAATGATTCATTCCACACGTCCGATGGGTCCCCTTCAAGTCCTCCCGCTCTGATCCCCTTCCTGCGGCTGTGCTCCAGCCGCCCCATCTGGGATGAGGTCATTCTGTTGGGGCACACAAAGGCTTCTAGGGGGACACACATCATATACTGCAGCTATTCACAGCATTCATTCCTCCTGGCTGCTCAGGGGTAACAATGAACCTTCTCAGCATTACATGGCTCACTACAGAGACAGGGGTTAGAAGCCTTTCAATGGAACCCCCTGGAGGCACACAATGAGTTTATTATAACATCCTGGCCCCAAGAAGGGCCTGGGAACGGCTTGGAGTGGCCTATAATTAAGTACATTTAATAATAAATGCACACACTTCTTAGGTACTGCAAGAAGTGAAAATAAACCATCTTTTCTCTCTCTCCTTTCTCCCCCATCATCCTTCCCTTTTACAAATAAGAAAAGTCAGAAGTTCTATTTTTTTTTTTTTAAAACAAAATAACAATCGCAAAGGATGTCTGGCTAGTTGGGAAAGGGAAATTAAATTACTTGAGAGCATTCTTTCCATGTTAAAAAAAAAAAATGACTCTTGCTTACTCAGGTAGTTAGACATGGGGAGGATTTGTTAAAAGCCTGTTCCTTTAATCATTCTTGGATTCGACTTCCAAAGCCTTTCAGGGCCAGTGACCTGTTAGCAGAGGGGCACCCCTTGGGGTTCAGCTGCCACTCAGATGGCACTCTTTTTTCTGTGGTACTGGTGATTGAATCCAGGGGCATTCTATCTCTGAGTACACTCCCAGCCCTATTTTATTCTTTTATTTTGAAACAGACTCTAAGTTGCAGACTGCCTCAGCCTTCCAAGTACTGGAATTACAAGTGTGTGCCACCTCTCCCCGCTAAATGGGTACTTCTTGAGCTCACTGCTGTGCTCAAGAAGGAAGGAGCAGCTAGACATGTCTCCCCAGCAGTGTCCCATGTATTGATCCCCACATCCCCGAATGTCTAAATATGTGCAGATACAGTTTCTGAGGACAAGGGAGAGGGAAAGGGCCCTATGGAATGTGGACGGGTAACAGGAAGAGAAATGGCTCTGGAAGAAACAAGGCCCAGGCCGTAGAGTGTGTGGTGTAGGTATGGGAGGGGTAGCATGAGGTGCACCACGTGGGGGTCATCTGGCCTGAGGGCAGGGAGTCCCTTCCTGTTCCTGCTTACCCATGCACGGCCCATTTCTTTGAGCTTCTCTAAGCCTTTATTTGTAAAATGAGAATGTTAATAGTAAAGATTAAGCTATGGATGGTGGCACATGCCTGTAATCCCAGTACTTAGAAGGCGAGACAGGAGGATCCCTGGTTCGAGGCCAAACTTAGAAACTTAGTGAGGCCATTTCAAAATAAAAAAAAAAGGGGCTGGCAGTGTAGCTTGGAGGTAGAATGTCCCTGGGCTAAATCCCCAGTACCAAAATAAATAAATAAACAAGCAAATAAAAATAAAACAAAATAGGACTAGGTGTGTGGTTTGGAGGTAGAACGCCCTGAGTTCAAACCTTAGTACTTCCCCTCTCAAAATAGCACAATGTCTAGCTTGTTAAAAGTCCAAGACTAGGAATCTTGGGAAAGTGACTTAAATTCTCTGAACCTCATTTTCTTTATCTGTCTAAATGTACAAAATACCCATCTTGCATCCCCTGCTGTGAGGACTGAGTGGAACAATGAACTCACTTAGCATATTCCTGGAACACAATAAGGAGTTGGCAAATAAGAGCTGTTGTTATTAAAAATTACATTTTAAAGGTAACTATTGAACTGAAATTATTTGCATCATTAGATGATTCACTACATGGAACAAGCATCTGGCTAGAAAAACGAGACAGACCAAGCAGACTCACTGAGTAATAATACCATCCTGGAAATCTGATTGCTTTTATTTCTTTGACGGTTGATTAGCAGAAGGGGTAGTGGAACAAATGGGTGTAATCTTTTCTTTAGTCTATAATTAACTAAAATGAAGTTATGGACCGTACAATTTCAATGTATATGGATGAACATTATTAGCAAGACTGGTTTTTCCAACACATGATAAGAAAGCACACACAACGGCGTCCCGAGGATTTCTGACATCAACAGTAGTGAAGAGGAGCTTCATATGTGGTAGGAAGGAGACCGGCTTCTGCTGAAGCATTTGATTTCAAAATGTGACATCAAGCCTACTGATAAAGGTCAGCCCAAGAGTGGATGGGAATAAATATAATTTGAAAGAAAAAAGAATTGGACTTGAAAACAAAAGCGTTTTTTGTTTTGTTTTGTTTACTGCTGAAGAACTCTTGTCACCACTCAGTTCAAATATATTGTCTTTTACTTTGCATTAAGTTATTTTTATGTGAATGTTCTCAATAAATATTACAATCATTTGTTATTTTGAGCACTTGTTATTTTGGTATCATTTGGACACCAACGTAGAGTAGTGTGAAACTTTTTTTTCCTTCGGTACTGGGGACTGAACTCAGGGACATTCTACCTCTGAGCTACACCCCCAGCCCTATTTTTTATTCTTTATTTTGAAACAGAGTCTTACTAAGTTTCAGAGGGCCTCACTAAGTAGCTGAAGCTGGCTGAGAACTTGCCATTCTCCTGGCTTAGCCTCCCAAGTCCTGGGATGACAAGTGTGTGCCACCATGCCCAGCTAGTGTGAAACTTTTGAGAAGAGCCGGAAGGAGAGGAAGAAGCAGAAAACTTGAGGCAAGATATCTTTCCCTTTCCCTTCAGGTGGTGGGGAGAATAGGACATTTGCTCTTTACCATTTATATAGCTCCTAAAAGCCATATGGAAAAACAAGTACTCTTAAGAGTCTTTTGGTTCCTTTTGGGTTTGGCTAAGAAAATGGAATTATTGAGAGAATCCAACCTTTTATAAAATACTGCTGTTGGAAGGACTTTTCTGTGGGTTAAATATTGTAAAATTATTGTTTTCTGGACAATACAAAGTGGGAAGAAGACAAAAATAAATTTTTGGACGGGAGCATACTGGATGGGTTTGCACAGATTTAATCCTGCATGTCACAATGTGGCCTCCAAGGCTCAGTCTGATGGGCTTGCTTTTCTTATCTTAGGTGAAGCATGATGTGTTAAGGCAAAAGCAAGGATTCTTTACCTCTTAGGTTTTGGAAACAAACTATGCGCTGTAGTTCTTATATCATCTTCTTCCCACCCCGACCTTTCATAAAATGAAGGTCACCTGGGTTCCCCAGGAGACTTGAAACCCATCAGTGGTTGCAAGTTTTCATGCATAGTCTCCTTCTGGCTGCTTTCTGAATTCTGATTATGGAGCGAGGGCAGAAAGATCCAGGAATGCCAGAATTATCCAGTCATTGCATGGGTCTGCTTTACAGAGTTCTCTTCTTCAGACTATTCTTTTATTCCCATCTTGTTTCAAATCCTGGGGTCATGAGGATGGCAGAGGGCATTTTTTAGACACTTGACAACATGGTAGAGGTGAAGATCTGTTGTAAAATGTGAGGGATGTCCTTGGTGTCCATGGCAATGAAAGACCTGCCAGCTGGTAAAGTTCTCTGGAGCCTGCAAGGAGGGGAAGGGAAAGAAAATTATCATTGCAAACTGAGACTCCCCTGCCACCTCCTGTCCCAGCAAACCAAGCATCCAAATGGGTTCTTAGGAAAAGAAGTTTTTACTTTCTAATACCTTGCCCACTGCCTGCATTTGCATTGACTGTCACTAAGCAATGAAAGGCTTGAAAAAGCAACAGGGAGGGACACAGCGAGCGCTGCCAAGTGAAGGAAAATCAGCGAATTTGGAAAGAAGAAATCTTCCTCCTTTCATGAATGTTATTTTCTACTCCCTTGGTAGAAGAGAGCCCTAGGGACCCATGTGGAATTATTTCACCTGGGTCCAGCAAATGCATTGGCCTCATACTGTACTTCCAAATGCTTTTCCTTCCTTAGAAAATTGGCCTCCAAAAGCATTGCCTAGCCAAATCCAGAGCAGATCTCTCTCTCTCTTCTCTCTCTCTCTCTCTCCCCCTCTCTCTCTCTCCCTCTCCCTCTCCCTCTACTTCTCCCTCTCTCTGTGTTTGCTCCACATCACACAATGTGTAGCCTGACTGGTTTGTTGAACTGCTGCTTTGAGGATACTGACATTATATAGGCTTGTGGAAATTAAAAAAAAACAAAAACCAATTTATCATTTGGAACAAAAAGACATGTTTGAAGGCAATAAAACTGTAAGACACAGTTCTATTCAAAAGAATGACCCTTTTCATTGTGCCAACAAAGTTTGGTTTTGGAATGACATTTAATAAAAGTCGACCATCCTGCATAGTATCATACATTTGGCATGCCTAGTAGACCAGCTCATTCTGCAACATATCTTTTGCCAGTGGATGTTGGACCACTTCCCTAGGAAACCACAAGGGTATTGTGCTTTCTTATGTATTCGAACAGGATCTGTTCATTAGGAAGACATTTCAACTCAACTAGCATTTGTGAGCTTGCTGTCTAATATGGGGCCAGTGTTGAGGAAAATATGAGTAGAAAAGGCTTGGTTTGTGTCCAAGGACAAGGAAGTTCTAGAAGATGTAAAGTGACAACACATAAAAGTGAGAAAAACTCAAAGTGAGTTGTAATAAAGTGACTATGATTACATGATGTGAAGTCCATTCTCAACCTTACTCTATAATCCTGGAGCAAGGTGACAGAACAGGAAAAGAGTCAGTATGTGGAATGCTAAACCTTTCCTAGTTCATAGGACTCCATGCCACAGTGTCTGACAGGTAAAAGAGGCACAATAGCAAAGACTGCCCTTTGACTTGGGCAAGGTTTGTTCGCTTGTTTGTTCGTTTTAGGAGATACACTTTCATCTGTATTTTTTGCTTTTTTCAAGCATTTTAAGCAGAGAAAAACTGTAAGCTGTTTGTGTTTGTCATACAAAAAGATAAATGTCACTGTGTTTAAGTTATTGAAATATTTCCAGACCTCTCCTTTCAGATCATTCCCAGTGGTATTTATTGTCTGACCATAAATTTCTCCAGTTAAAATTCAGTATATTCAGTGTTGTAGTATATAACTATATACATATATATATATAGATACAAATACACACATATTCTCTTAGACTAGGAAAATGGTAAATATTTACTCTTTTGAATATGATTTGAACACAAACTGATTAAATCAAGCTTGGGACCTTGATAAAAAGTGCCAAATGTATAAAGTATTGTCTAACTTATTAATGGACAAATATATTTGCTAATTATTTATTGGTTTAAACATAAACTGAAAGATAATTAATTTAAAATTATGATTGCTTGTCTAAGCAATAGTTGGAACATCATAGCCCCTCAGTTAGACTAGAAACTCCTTGAGGATAGCACAAGATTCTGTTTTTCCTCCATGTCCCCCAATCCCCTCATGATGCTAAGCCCAAGAGACAAAATGTGTCGGGGATTTTTTTTATCTCTATTCCTGCTCTTTTCTGTATCCTGAAGCAACACTTACCTGGTTGCTTGATTGCCTAGAGATCCGATAAAAATGGCAAAAGCATTTACTTGAGGGTCATTTGTCAGGATTTGGGCAAACTTGGCAGGTTGTATTCCATATCGGGACAGATTCGCATCGCTCAAGACTATGACAAAGTACTCATCAGCTTCTTCTTGGACAATTTCCTTGATGGCATGTTCTGTCGCCGGTAATGTGTGGTCCCCACTCATGCAGAACTGAGAGTGGGCATGCATTGTCTGGAGGGAAGAGACAGTGTACAAAACTATGGATAAACTTCTTTTAAAAACACGATAGTTTTTCTATTGACCTCGAGAATGCATAAGTACCAATTAGCACAAGTACTAAGTCTCTGAGTGAGTTCTCTTTAACTTGCACATTAAAGTGTCAACAGTACACTGTGATATTTAAATTTGGTAAACTTGTAAAGAACAAGGAAATGTTCCAAGCCATCACAGTTGACACTTACTTTTAAAATTCAAGCTTCCATTTATAGTAAGAAAGTGTAAGAAAATCTAAAAATTGGTATCACATTGAAAGATGAATGCAATACAGGAGAAAAATAAGGAATGGACTGAATTTCTAATAAACAAAGGTACACTGTAATACTAAACATTGTACTCACATGAGTAGCAATAGAAGACATTTGTATTAAAATCATGATGTGTGTGTTTCTATTGCAAATGTTAGTATGATGAAATTGAAAAATTCTTAAAAAATACTAAGAAATACCCAAGTTAGACAATAATCTAAAGGGTTATTCTTGTCCTTCTACTGAACATGCAAAGCATATAAGATGATCTAGGTTACAGAATTCCAACCAATACTCAGATGTACAATCCCAATCTAATACTAAGTACTAAAAAAAAAAATACAGGGAGCAAAGTTTAAATTTGGATGGTGACTTTTAGGCACAATGGGTGTTTTCTCCATTTTATACTTGAATATTTGTGAAACAGAAAGTCTTTTTCCTATATCTACTGCTTCTTCAGTGAATCTTTTCAGTATTTAATCTGACAGAAGTTTTCAGAACATAGAGGTATTACTGAACCTATTTACCTTTAGAATTTCCAGTCTTTGCTTATTGTTCTTGGGGATTTTGTTAACTGAAACTAGGTCAATGTTGTAGCCATCTCCTGAGTGTCCAGCGATGTCATACTATGTGCAAGAGAATCAGAGAGTTAGAAACCTCTGTCCACTACAGAATGAACTCTGGGCCTATAAATCTCCAACCCTTTGCATTCACTGCTATTGTCCAACGTTGCTCAACATTTGGCCATAAAGAAATGCAGAGAGACAGATGTGTGTTAACCAACAAAGGTAAACACATTCTAGATGCATTCACTTTAGATCCACTTTCTTATGTGATCTCTGCTCTCTGTTAGGAGGTAGAAAGCCCCTTCAGGGGCTACCCTGAATTCCATTCATAACTTCCAGAGGAGATTAAAAAAATACCCACCCCCTAACACACATATACAAATAGCGATGAGGTGAGTAGAATTAAGGTGATCCTTGAGCTCCCAGGTCCCAGTGTACATGCTCTTCATAATCTTTTCCTCCTAAGTGTGAACAGGACCTATAAATATGATAGGACATCACTCTTGATAATGGATAATGTTAACTTACATGGTAAAAGGGATTTGGCAGATGTAATTAAGTTTACTCATTTCCCAGTTAGTCTAAAGAGAAACTATCTGGGTGGACCTAACCTAATCACAGGAGCCTTAAAGCATTGTTTTTTCTATGGTAGAAGGGGAGACAGACTTGAAGTATGAGGGAGATTTGATATGAGCGACTTATCTATGTTTAGTTATCTGTATCAAAGATGGAGGAGATTACAGACAAGAACCTAGATACCTAGAGCAACCCTGGCTGAGAGTCAGCAGGGAAACGGGGATGCCTGTCTACCAATCATAAGAAATGAATTCTATCAAGAAGCTGAGTTTGGAAGCAGATTCTTCCCCAGGACCTTAAGGTAAGAACCCAGCCTAGTCAACGTCCTGATTTCAATCTTATAAGATCCTAAGCAGAGGTTCCAGTGGGCCTGCCTGGATTTCTGATCTACAGAAATATGAATTAATGACTAGGTATTGTAAGCTGCTATGTTTGTGGTAATTTGTTATACAACAATAGAAAACTCACGCATATAGTTTTATCACAAAAGTAAAACATATTCATAAGTCTCAGAGAAATACAAGAAAGAATGTAAAAAATGTCCACAGTCCTATTATAGGTAACTTCTGATAAAGTTTTGTTGTAGAAGCTGCTAGGCTTTTACTTCATTTTAATTTATGTATAAAAGGTTGCATGTTCAAGTACAAACACATCTGCAGAATATAATTTTTTACTAAAATGGATGTTGACCATGTAATTGTATAATCTGCTTTTCTACTTAATAGTGTATAACATATATTTTTCAATTTAGGAAGTACTTTTTACTTCCCTGTCTCTCTGTATAAATGAGAGAGGCCTGTCTGTTGGGAAAAGCCAGAGCTAGGAGTTAGGTGCAGCTTTTGACAGAACCTGGAATGAAGTTTGAGGTAAACTATATTTGGGGCAAAGTGTTTCCCTCCAACTACTGAGTTTGCCTCCAAATTCCCTCCATATTTCCACCTCCACAAGAATTTTTGTGATGCTAGTACAAAGGTTAGAATAGACCTTGGGACACTTAGGCAATTTGCACTTGCATTTCTTTGCATTTGCAAGGAAAATTCAGAGTGTGGGCCTGGGGTAAAAGATTTTAGGGAGTCCTTGTGGTACTATGGGATAAATGCTTAAGAATCATGGATATTCATCAACCCACCATCAATTAATAGCTGTCTTTGGAACACCCATGTGTCTAAACCACTGCTCTGGGTGTTACAGTAGAATGCCATCATTTCTTTTCATGGTTGCTCCTTTTTAAATGGTGAGTTCTTTGAAGACAAGGTCATATCTTACTCATCTTTGCGTTTTTAGTATCTGAGGGTGTCTAGCATGTTTACTGCACAAATGTTGTATGAGTTGGCAATCGAGTTGGGGCAATAAGCTTTCTTATTCATGTGGGCTACATTCTTTTACAAATTAACTGTTTGGAAGCTGGAATGTGTTTTTCCCCTTAGCAATGAAGTGACAAATGGTGACTAGTTCAAGCTAGCTGAGAAAAAGTAATCCTTAACATAACAGAAACCATTATATGTACAATGAAAAGAAGCAGAAAAATTCCTGTTGAAATAATTATTATGTAAAAATAGGTAGTCTGAAGGGGAGGGGTTATCTGGGGAAGATGAGGTCCACTTTAGATGTGCTGAACTTGTGCACTGTTGGAGAGATGTGACCGGAGAGGAAGATCTAGTAGTCACTGCTGGGAGGAGAACATAACTGGAGGCACATATAGAATGTCCAAAACTTTTTTCTTTTCTTTTTGTGGTGCTGGGAATTGAACCCAGGGGTTTTCTACCTCTGAGCTACCTCCATCCACAGACCTGATTTATTTTTTATTTTGAAATAGGGTCTTACTAAGTTGCGGAAAGCCTTACTAAATTGTTGAGGCACATATAGAATGTCCAAAACTTTTTTTCTTTTCTTTTTGTGGTGCTGGGGATTGAACCCAGGGGTTTTCTACCTCTGAGCTACCTCCATCCACAGACCTGATTTATTTTTTATTTTGAAATAGGGTCTTACTAAGTTGCTGAAAGCCTCACTAAATTGTTGAGGTTGGCTTCGAGCCAGAGATCCTGCTGTCTCAGCCTCCCGAGTACTGGGATTACAAGGGTGTGCCATTATGCCCGGTTAGGATGTCCAAATCTTTAAAAGTCATATATCTGGCTACAAAGTGTTAAATAAAATATGATCTTGTCTCCTACTTTGACAAATATATATTATTAGTATTATTTATTTTTTGGTACTGGGGGTTGAACTCAGGGGCATTCTACCTCTGAGCTACACCCCCAGCCCTATTTTTTATTCTTTATTTTGAAACAGGGTCTCACTAAGTTGCAGAGAGCCTCACTAAATAGCTGAGGCTGGCCATGAAACCGGATCCTCCACTCTTAGCCTCCCAAGTACAGGGATCAAAAGTGTGCATCACCACCCCAGCTTACGAATATATTAAAAAGGTGGCTGGGGAGCTTGGATGTAGCTCAGTAGTAGAGTACTTGCCTAGCATGTATAAAGCCCTGGGTTTGATTTCCAAAACAACAAAAGAAAAAATAATAAAAATAAAAAAAGGTTGCTGGGTGTGGTGACGCACGCTTGTATTCCCAGTACTTGGGAGGCTGAGACAGTAGGATCACAGGTTCACAGCTAGTGTCAGCTACTTAGTGAGACCCTCCTCAACTTAGTGAGACTCTATTTCAAAATAAAGAATAAAAAATAGGGCTGGGGGTGTATCTCGGAGGTAGAATGCCCCTGGGTTTAATCCCCAGTACCACAAAAATAAATAATAAATAAATACATACATACATAAATAAAATAAAAAAGGTTGATAATACTAATGTAACGCATTTCACATATCAATAAAAGTATTTCCTTAGTGTAGTTTGTTATCAATATAGTGAAAAAGTAACAATAAAAGCTGAAATCTAAAAGCTGTTCAGCTCTTCAAAATTGTTCCCTGTAGATAATGACCGTCTTCAGCAGATGCAAAACCATTATCTCCCAAGTGTCAATGGTGGGAATGGCGCAGATATAGACAAAGCCTGAGCCGTTCTGCCTCTGCCGTGGAAGCATGCTCTAGTTTGGCAAGTCTGATTTGACAATGGCCACATGTGAACTGTTTACAACCAGGAAGAAAGTTCCCCCAAGGAGGTGCGGGTAGGCTGCTTCATGACGGGTCTGGTTATGAAACTGTTAATCAGGGTCTTGCACAGGAGAAATCAGATTCGTTTCCTGGAAAAGAAGTAAGTTTCCTTTGCTGGGCTGAGGGAAGAGGGCCACGAAATGATTTGACTTTTTCCTCCCTTTTAACTGATGGTTAGAGTCTTACTAATTAGAGGACAATGGATAAGATATATAAATCTCGACCATGTGATTTGTCCATAGAGTGAATATAACTGATTCTCACAAGGAAAAAAGTTGCTAGTTAATTATTAAGTAGTAATTAAACGAGCTGGTAGGTGTTCTTTATCAAAACAAGATATGGGCTGATTAAAATCTGATAGCAACTTTTCATCTATCATTAGATTGGGTTGATTGATGAAAAAAGCATACTGTACTTTTTTAGGCAATGAGGTAAAGTTAGGTGGGTTGAGACCCTCTTTTCTTGCTTTCCTCCCTGCCCTCCTCTTTTCCTATTCTCTCTTTTATGTATGGTAAAGGAAGTGCTATTTGCAGAAAGATCAGCCTTTGTCTGTGCCTAGTTAGTATAGCAGAGGCCTGAGAGGACATCTGAGGGACAGGGTGATGCTTAAAAAATGGTTTGCAGGCTCTGGTTTCTCATCCTCCAGATGGGCTTGGGGATTAGTCTGTGCCCAAAGTAAACTGCTTGAAAGAAGTCCAAAATACAACCAAGTGTGAAGCAGTCCCTAGTGTTCCTGTAGATCATTTTAAGTTTCCTTTAAAAATAATACTTCTCCATCATAATTATCTAGAATTTGCTATCTGAGGATCCCAATATGCTTTGCAAACAGCAAGTCGCTAATCCTCAAAACTGCCTGGGTTCAAGGAAAATGTGCAAAAAGTCACTTATTTCCATTCTCTAACTCCTGACCCTGCCGTTCCTGGGTCCTGCCATGAGCACAGGGAAAGCAGACTTGCCAGGGCCTTGAGCATGTTTCTGGGGAGGGGCCATGAGAGTCAAAAAACAACAGCCTCACTGCCATCATCAACCATCCAATAATTGGGTCATAACTTTTTTGAATAGCTCACAATTTTTATGATCATGATTTCCCTACTTTACAGAGTATCATTGAAATCCTTGTGGAGTCTTTCATTTAGCACTCAATACAAATACTAAACCAAAGTAGTATAGTAGTCTTAGAAGCTTGCTTGAATAGGCCATTTGTTTGATTTGTTTTGAAATCTCCTTCCCTTAGAGAAAGGTACAACAAAAGTCAAGATACAAAGATTTATCATCAAGTAAGGAGAATAATTTATAACATTTAGAATGCAAAGAAAGCTCCACTTAAAACCAAAAGCTATTAGCATTTTATGAATAAGGTATTTATTTAAATTTATATTTGGAAGGATAATTGTTTGCTGGTTTTAGGAAAGGCTATGCTTCATTACACATTCACACTTTATAAGTAGGGATGAGACAATCATCTGAAGCTGTTTCTGAAGACTGATGACATGTGAAATCCTAACTGTGTTCTCAAATACACCATTCTAAGATGGCACTACTCACTGTGAGCAGCAAGAAGTCATCAGACAAATGTGTGATTTAAAAGGTCGAGGAAAGTGCCAACAGAACCCTAGGGTGGTAGTTAATAATCTATAGTATTACCTGGCTAACTTTTCCTCACATCACAGAAGTCAATGTAAAACAAATAATGTTCTGAAAGGTCAAGAATTCTAGCCTTGGCTCTGACATTAACAAGCTTTTTGATCTAGCACAAATCCTTTGACCTCTTTAAATATCTTTTCTACCTTGGGTGACCTCTAACATTGTATGCTGGTAAATCACTTGACCTCTGACAAACAGCGCTAATCTCTGTTTTCCTACCTCCCAGGGTCACTGAAAGGATAGGGTGATACATTTGGGTACTATAATGTTCCACATTTGTATAGTTCTTCATACTGTACAGAGCATCTCCATAGATCTTGTCTCATTTTTTATTCTCTCCATAGCCTTTGGTGCAGGTGTTATCCCCACTTCACAAATGAAGAAATGGTGCTTGGGGGAACTAACAGACTCTGTGTGTGTCTGTGTGTGTTTATTTTTGAAACAGGGTCTCGCTAGGTTGCTGAGAGCCTCACTAAGCTGTTAAGGCTAGCTTTGAACCTGTGATCCTCTTGTCTCAGCCTCTCAAATACTGGTTTCACTAGGCCTGGCTAACAGACTTTCTTTAGAGCATAGAAAATTTTGTGAGGCAGAAGTCAAACTCATGTATTCTGACTCTAAATCCAATGTATTCACCAGAGGGAAATAGTCATTCCTGTTTACCTCTCCATATCTACTTCGCTTTTTGCATAGATGGACTGGCCAATATTTCAAAATTAACAATTGGGTCGGTTATGAATGCTTAACTTTACATGACTCAGAAACTTCTGGACACCCTTCTTTGGGCCTATCACTGTGTAGCAATAAGAATTTATTCAAAGCTTGAGCCTGCTGAGATGATTAGTCTCCATTTTTAAACCTGTGGAACATTTCGGAGGCATTGGGAAAAGAATAATTACAGACACTGAACTAAGTTCCCAACAGAGGAATCTTACCAGCTGGTGTTGGTCTGTGAGTCATATCTTTCTATAGCCCTCTGGGAGTCAACCCAGTCTTCCTGACCAAGATATCTTTGAGAAATTATGTCTACTACACCTCCTCTGGATGGTAGGGTGTTGACAGTAGAAGACAGATATGTAAATAGTAGATTTGCTCCTGAGTTACTGTTTTGAAAATACTGACTGGGTAGAAATAAGATATTTCTGTAATCCCAGTACTTGGGAGGCTGAGATAGGAGGATCACAGGTTCATGGCCAGCCTCAGCAATTTAGTGAGGCCCTCTGCAACTTAGTGGAAACCCTGTTTCAAAAATAGGGCTGGGGGCGTAGCCCAGAAGTAGAATGCCACTGGGTTCAATCCCTAGTACTCCCCACACCCCCAACACACACACACACACACACACACACAAAGAAATAAAATAGCTGCAAGCAACAGGGAATGAACAACTAAGAAAGTGCCCTGCGTAGTGACGCATGCTTATAATCCCAGCATTCGGGAGGCTGAGACCAGAGGATCCGGGTTCGCCGCCAGCCTCAGCTACCTGGTGAGGCACTCCGCAACTTAGTGAGACTCGGTTTCAAAATAAAGAATAAAAAAAATAGGGCTGGGGGTATAGCTCGGAGGTAGAACGCCCCTGAGTTCAATCCCTAGTACCGCAAAAAAAAAAAAAAAAAAAAAAAAAAGAA
>PVLC010015789.1:0-36452 GCA_004027655.1 Graphiurus murinus
TCATCAATTTAATCACAATAAATACTAGAAGAAAAGTAATACATACCTGAAAATAAAACATACATAGACCCTTCCTGCTTTCTTATTGTCTTCTGTTAAAAACTTGGACTATAGGTTGGAGCTGTTGCAAGTTTCTGTGGACCTTCAGGATGAGAGGTCTCATAGAAATTCCTTGAGGACATTAAAGCATCCCCTCAATGGAGATGGTGGGACCATAGACTCTTCCTCTTTCTATGCTTCAAGGTTCATGATGCAAGTTGTCTTTCCACATTCCTGCCTCAGTATGCTGCCTGACAGAGTCTCAAAGCAATGGGGTCACTGGATCATGGCCTGAAACCTCCAGAATATGAAATGAAATATATCTATTCTTTTTACAAGCTAATTACTTCAGGTACGTCATTATAGAGATAGGAAGCTGTCTAATTCACTGCCCTTAAATGTTACACTGTAGTGCTCAATGTAATTGGTATCCCAGGAAGAGAATAGCTATAGTCTATATTCTCAGAATTTCACAGACTTGCCTCATCACATAGATACACTCTTCATACTCTGTTTTTGCAAAGGAAAGAGGACACTTTTAAAATACTCAAAGAGTCTTGCTTTCGAAAAAGTAAACTTAAAAAATGTTGGGCTATCCCATTTTTTATAAAGATATATGGTTCGTGATTTTTTTCTAAGACATTATATCTGTTTTTTTTCTACAAGAATCATTTTTGCTGACTAGCAAAGTTTTGAGGGTGAGTGAATTAAAAACTGCAGCTGTGTGCAAGGATGGCTGTAGAGTTTGTAGAGCTATGGACTCTGCTTCACTCATCTAAGTAGCTGTTTTATGGGAAATTTACTTGATTCAATGGCAGCATCCAAGTGTATTATGACAAAAATTACTGTTGAACATTACTGTCTTGGAACAGAAAAGCTCACCGACCAAATTAAATTACTTCAATCACACAGACTATTAAATAAGTTTAAGAAGCAAGGATAAAGCTTGAATAAGTTCACACATTTAGGAAAAGGCACAAATCTGTGGAAGGACCAAACTACCCCAGTTCTGGGCGACATCACCCTTTCCCGATAAGGCTGTGGTCACAAGACCTGTGATTGACCATATGACCTCACGACAAAAGGTTCCCTGGGACAGTGATGCAAACTTCCTCCTTCCTAGACACAGGAATAAGGACGTCTGACCAATGGCAGTAGCTGGTGGAGAGCCAGAGATTTATTTGTATTTTTGAGTAGAGGACAAGTGAGATTAGATATCACCAAGAGATGGCCACATTAAGGCCCTCTATATGCCAAATGTCATGTATATGTACATATATTTTATATTATGTACATTAATTACTTAATGAAATTTAACTATATTTTCTTCCCCCCATCCCTTTCTACCAATGATAAACAGTCTTATAGTATACTTAGCTATGTAATTGCATCTCATAGATTTCACCCATCCCATTTGCTTTCTTATTTTCCTAAAGAATATTCTGAAACAATAAATAAGTACATGTTGAATATCCTCTGACTTATCACCTTGCATAAACCTAATAAAGCAGCATGTCTACATGAGACAATTCTCCATTTGAAAATTCAAATATTTCTATCACAATAGCAATGAGTTACTCTTATTCAATAAAAGGAGGATTTTTTCCATAAACTACATAGTGATTGTGGTATTATTTGGGATATGTATAATACAACGCATGATTAGAATGTAAAACATAACTCAGAAAAAGGAAAATAAATCATAAGTTCTAAAGCTGTGTATAGTTTAATACCACAACAGAAAAAGTTTTCTTTTTTTGCCAAAATCACTTTAATCTGTCAAGCTATAAAATATGATACATTTTAATCATATCATAATATTCTATAAAATTTTACACTTAAACAATGATTTTGCCTACCAAGCAACCTTATATTAACATTGGTATCTGAACACACACATCAGAGATACTTTTTATGTTACCAAGTTTTCCAGTACTTTTCTTAAAGCATTAAGGAGCAAGGAATTCTTGGTGTAATTTCATAATATTTCCTCACCTATGAGAAAATTTATGCAAGTAAATATTAAACAGTATGTTTAAATAGAAAAAAAAGCTTCAATTATAGCAAGATGAAGTTTTTATTATTTTAGAATATATACATCCTACATTCTTAGACTATCATGAAAGATCAAGAGTTATGCCAGCCAGGCAACTTTTAAAAACTAGTTTAAATTTTAATGAGCAGTTACTCTTCAGAGATCAAATTATATTAGGCATATTAACTCCTTGGTTAGAATATATTAACAGTGTACTGAAGCATTTAGTACATGGACTTTCATAGATTACTATAATTAAATGATTAGACAATAAGAAAAATTGACACCATAAATATGTGTTTTCAGTGCTGGATTGGTTCCTATATTTGTTTATAATAAAGAGCACTTGTATATGCATGTGTGTATGTGTGTGTGTACATGCTTTATATACTCCACACTAAAGACCTTATCTTATAAATTTCATCAATCCCATTTTTTTTCCTAAACAAGTAAACATTCTAAAACAGTAAAGAAATGCATTTTGCCATATACCCTGATTTATCCACTTATCACCTTGGATAAACCTAGTAAAAGAGAATGTGAAGTACAATATTCACATGAAGTCATTCACCATTTTTACCTATACATATCGGTATATGCATTATGTGTGTGTGTGTGTGTGTGTGTGTGTGTGTGTGTGTGTGTGTATAATCCAGTATATGTATTTAGTAAAAAAGTATTCTTTTTTAGCATGTTATATAGTGGTTTTCCTTGTATATAATACATTGGATACAGTATTGTTTCATTGAAACTAGAAGTACATATGTATTTATGGTGCATCCTTTGGGGATTTTATATGTTTACATATGTAAATGATTTTTCTCAAGATGACTACCAATTTATTTTTGGATAGTTCCTGTGCATACTTCTAGGGTCAGTACATGGGAGAGCATTCACCACATTTACCTTTTTGTTTGTTTGTTTAATTCCCTCAGTTTCAAATGGAACTTTTCATCCTTTTCGTATATATATATGATCGAAAACCAAACAAGCAAACAAAAACAACAACAACAAACTATTGCTAACAGAGCTATGCTACATATCTACTGGTATCTTAGAAATCATCATGTTTTAAGTAAAATTTCCCCTCCAATCTCAGTAATACAGAGCATCTTTCTTGGTTGTTTCTCTGCTATCACAAGTGCTTCCTATCCTTGTCTCTAAATACAGAGGGCAGATTCATCTAAACAGGAGGCTTTCAACCATAAACTTTAATTGTACTTTAAACAGCCTCAAAATGGAATTTCTTCTTTAATTAAGAAGATGTTACTTTGTACATCATAATTGAAATACATCAAAAAGTTCCTAGTTAAAGCTCAAGATATATTACAAAGCCATTCTATAGAACGGCTGCAGGGCTTTGCTAATAGGCAGAATGACATCAAATTCTAGAGAAAGTTATGTCAATCAGAATGCTAGAGATGGAGCCATTTATTCAAATTGCATACTCAAAACAACTAGGGAAACAAGTCAAATCATGTTTTGTTTTATTTCGTTAAAGTACAACATGATCTAAAATCAAACATCAACAAGTCATCAATGTCCTGTGATTATTCACATGTATTTCTATGTAGGGAGAAAAATTCAACATTTTAAACAACACAACAGTGTACCTTTAAACTCATGAATCCAGATATGTTCTTGGGAGGAAAAAAAAAACACTTAGAAATAAGCCAAATTTCATCACTGAAATATGACGTGAAGTGCTTATTTTATTTTATTTGCATACTTTTATTGGTATATTATAGTTTCACATCACACTGTAGTTCATACTAATGGTGACATACATGCACACAGTATTTGGTGGGCTTTCCTCTGGCTCCCTCCACACTCCCCCCTTTTCCCTCTATGATATTGGGAATGACATTGGTATTCTCAAATATGTATGTAAGTCTGTGGAAGTGTTTCCTTCATTGATTCTCCCTCTGCCCATGCACCTTCCCCTGGCTCCTCTGGAGTTTCTGTTCCAATAGCTAAAGTCCCTCTTATATCCCAATTCCTCCCTAGCTTCTGCATATGAGAGAAAATATATAACCCTTCACTTTCTGTGACTAGCTAATCTCACTTAACATAATGTTTTCCAAGTCCATACATTCTCCTGCAAATGAAAACATTTTGCTTTTCTTTATTGTTGATTAGAATTCCATTGTGTGTACATTTCATAATTTTTTAATCCATTCCTCTGGTAATGGACACCTAGGTTGGTTTCATAATTTGTCTATTTGTACTGATATAAACATGGATGCTTATTTTAAATAACAAAAATACTTTGGGAAAAAACTACTTTTTGGAAGTAGGGCATGGTAGCACATACCTGTAATTTTCATACTTGGAAAGCTGAGACAGGAGGATCTCAGGTATAAGGCCAGCCTCAGCAATTTAGCAAGATACTCAGCAACTTACCAAGACCTTGCTGGGAGGTAGAATGCCCATCCATGGGTTCAGTGCCCAGTACCAAAAAGAAAACAAAAGAGGGTTAAAGGTGGCTGAATAGAAGATGATGTGTTTGGGTTGTTCTGAGACTCAGAATCCAACCACTTTTATAAAACAAAATCTTCATGACATTAGATGTCAAACAAATTCAAATACAATAATATTGGGAGATTTCAATACACTGCTCACATCACTAAATAGATGAGTAAAGAATCTTCAAACCTAAAGATCACTATAAACCAAATGGATCTAATGGACATACAGAATATTCCAACCAACAACAGGTGAATACATATTTCTTTCAGCTGCTCATGGAACTTTCTCCAAAATAGACCACGTTCTGGGCCACAAAGCAAGTACCCATAAATAAATTAATATAATAAAAATTCTTGCATCTCTTCAGATCATAATGGAATGAAAGTAGAAACCAAGAATAAGAAGATCAAAAGAAACTAGGTAAATACATGGATACTGAATGATATACTTTAAAATCAGGACTGGATCATAGAAGAAATAAGGGGCGAAATAAAAAAAAATCCTTAGAATTAAGTGAAAACAAAGACACACATACCAAAATCTATGGGACATCTTGAAGGTGGTTTTAAGATAAAAATTTATAGCACTCAGTACCCACATAAGAAAAACAGAAAGTCACCAAATAAACTAATGACACATCTCAAGTCCCTCAAAAAACAGGAACTGACTAATCCCAAAGTCAGTAAAAGGCATGAGATAATTAAAATCAGAGCAGAAATCAATGAACATAAATAAATAAATATTTTTGTACTATTGGGGATAGAACCCAGGGGCATTCTACCTGTGAGCTACACCTGCAGTCCTATTTTTAGTTCTTTATTTTGAAACAGGGTCTCACTAAGTTGCATAGGACCTCCCTAAGTAGCTGAGGCTGGCAGTGAACCCAGATCCTCTGATCTCAGCCTCCTAAGTACTGGGATTACAAGAGTGCAACACCACTCCTGGATTTAAATAAATAAATTAAAAAATATGAAAGATCAATAAAAGAAAGATCTGGTTTGTTAAAAAAAATAAGATTGATAAACCCTTAGCCAAGATAATGAAAAGAAAAAGAGAATAAACCAGAATTATTAAAACTAGAAATGAAAGAGGGAACATCAACACAGTGAGGAAATTCAGAGGACCAAAAACTGTTTTGAAAATTTATACTCCAATACCTGAAAAACATAGAAGAAATGAAATATTTCTAGATGCATACAACCTTCCTAAATTGAACCAAGAGGATATAGAAAACATAAACCAACTAACACCAAGCAAAGAGATAGAAACAGCAATAAAATCTCTTTTATCAAAGAAAACTCCAGGCTCAGTTGGATTCCAAGTTGAGTTATATAAAAGCTTTACAGAAGAACTAAACCCAATACCTGACAACTTATTCTGTGAAATTGAAAGATATGAAATCCTTCCAAACTCCTTCTATGAAGCCAGTATCACCTTAATACCAAAACCAAATAAAGATCCCTCAAGAAAATTATAGACCAATATCCTGGATGAATATAGATGCAAAAATTCAAAACAAAATTATAGTGATACATTTTCAAAACCATATCAAGAAAATTGTACACCACAACCAAGTTGGTTTCATTCTAGGGATGCAAGACTGGTTCAATATATGCAAATCATCACACAAATAGAACTAAGGATCAAAATCACATGATTATTTCAACAGATGCTGAATTAGCATTTGATAAAATACAACACCCATTCATGTTAAAGACACTGCAGAAAATTATAATAGAAGGAACTTGCCTCAATATCATTACAGCAATATACCATTAACCCAAAGCCAACATCATATTGAGTGATGAAAAACTATAGAAATTCCCTTTAAAATTAGGAACAAGAGAAGGTTATCTATTAGTAGCATTCCTTTTCAATATGCTACTCATAATTTTGCCAGAGTGATAAGACAAGAGAAGGACATCAAAGAAATTTCAGCCAAGTGATAGGATGCAAAATCAATCTAAAAAAATCAGTAGCTTTTCAGTATGCTAACTATGAATCCACTGAAAAAGAAATTTAGAAAACAATTCCATTTACACTAACCTCAAAAATATTAAAATATACCTAGAAATAAATACAACCAAGGAGGAACAATACTTTTACAATGAAAATTACAAAAAGAAAAAAATTGAAGATTTTAGAAGATAGAAAGATCTATGAGATAGGCAGAATAAATATTATCAAAATTGCCATTCTACCAAAAGTTATCTACAGAGCCAATGCAATCCCTATCAATGTCATTCTTCACAGACCTAGAAAAATCAGTCCTAAATTCAATATGGAGAAACAAGTGGCTCATAATAGCCAAAGAAATAAGAACCATGCAGGAGGCATCACAATTCTTGACCTCAAATTATACTATAGAGCTATAGTAATAAAATCAGCATGATATTGGTACAAAAACAAACACATAAACTAATGGAAAATAGAATATACAGAAGCAAATCCATACACTTATTGCCAATTCATTTTTATCAAATGTATCAAGCACATACATTGGACAAAAGTATTTTTAACATATGGTGTTGGGAAAACTGGCTACCTATTTGTAGAAAAATGAAATTAAACCCTACCTCTCACCCTGCACAAGAATCAACTTAAGATGGGTCAACAACCTGTAAATTAGATCAGAGACTTTGAAATTACTAGAGGATGGCATAGGTCCAACATTCCAATGTATAGGCACAGGTAGAAACTTTCTCATTAAGACCCCCAGAGCTCAGGAAATTAAAATAAGAATTAATAAATGAGATGGAATTAACCTAAAAAGTTTCTGCTCATCAAAGAAGCTATCAAGAGTCTAACAGAGAATCTACAGAATGTGAGAAAAAACTTTGCAAACTATGCTTCTGATAGAGGATTAATATTGAGAATATACAAGTACATAAAGGATTTAGCACTAAAAAATCCAATCAAGAAATTGGCAATTGAACCAAATACATACTTCACAAAAGAAGAAACAAAAATGTCCAACAAATACATGAAAACATTTTCAACATCATTAGTGATCTAGGATATGCAAATGAAAACTATACTGAGATTCCATCTAACTCTAATCAGAATGGCAATCATCAAGAAGTCAAACAATAATAAATACTGTTGAGAAACTGGAAAAATAGAAACACTTCTACACTGTTAGTGGGATTGCAAGTTATTACAACTGTGATAGAGATCACTGTGGCAATTTTTCAGAAAATTGAGAATGAATTCACCATGTGGTACAGCTATTCCAATCCTTTGTATATTTCCAAAAGGACTGAAATATATATATATATATATATATATATATATATATATATATATATATATATATATATATATTCATGTTGATAGCAGCACAATTCACAATAGCCAAATTATGGCACCACCCGAGGTGTTTGTCAACAGAGAAATGGATTACAAAATTATAGGATATATCCACAATGAAATTCTACACAGCCATAAAGAAGAACAAAATTACATCATTTACAGGGAAATGGATGGACCGGGAGAACATTATGTTAAGCGAGATTAGCCAGTCACAAAAAGTGACAGGGCATATGTTTTCTCTTATATGCAAAAGCTACAGAGTAAGTGGGATACAAGGCAGACTTCAAATAATGGAGGAGAAACTCTAGTGGAGGGAGTGGTCCAGGGGAAGGTGAGAGGGGGAGAGAGGGTCAATGAAAAAATCACTTACCTTGCCTTTATGTATATATTTGAGAATACCAATGCCAATCTCAATATCGTGTATAGGAAAAGAGGTAGAATGGGGAGGGAGCAGGGAGAAAGCCTACCAGGTGCTGTGAGCATGTACGTCATTATCATTATGAATTACATTATGATGCGATGCTAAAATGTACCAATAAAAGTATAAAAAATGAACATTTTCTTGATAATTCCAAGTCAGTCATCTCATTTTTTTGAGTTAAAAATTATTAACTGTTTTTATTTAAATGATCAAGTGATATTTTATAAAGCTATGTTATTTCTATTTTTATTTAGTATAAATTGTTGTGCAAATTACGAACAAATTTCTCTGTTCTACCTTCCTCCATATCCTAAAGCTACAATCTAAAATCTGTCAACGTCTAGTGCGTTGGGTTCCCTGGGTAAGGGTCGCGGGACGCAGGGGATGCAGAGCACGACAGGTTCAGCAACTGCACGTTTATTGAAAGCTTCAGCTAGATAGTTATAGACAGAAAAACAATAGACAGACTTTCTTTCATAAAATCATAAGATATTTTGTGTTACAAGCTTTTCTGTGTAACTCAGGTAGAAATGCAATAATATTTCAATCTATAAACCCCCTTTGTTTTAAGTCTCCTTGTAATAAATCTTCTTGTTCTTTTCCCAGACTAGTCTGTACTCAGAATGTTAGAAATCAAGAATACAGTTTACCAGTTACCATGCCAAGAAACATAAATTCCGGCCAGGCGTGGTGGCGCACGCTTGTAATCCCAGCATTCGGGAGGCTGAGACCAGAGGATCTGGGTTCGCGGCCAGCCTCAGCTACCTAGTGAGGCACTCCGCAACTTAGTGAGACTCGGTTTCAAAATAAAGAATAAAAAATAGGGCTGGGGGTGTAGCTTGGAGGTAAAATGCCATTGAATTCAATCCCCAGTACCATAAAAAAAAAAGAATAAATTCTGGCAGAACACTATGTGGCTGCAGAAAAAGTTTGCTTTTTCTCACACTTGGTTTTCCAAGTATATCAGCAAACATAGTATCTAACCTCATTTATGCCTCAGATAGAGCCTGCATTCAAGGCTGGAACTGTTTCTCCACAAAAATCTTTTCAAATGTTTTGCTTTAAACATTTCTCTAACCCCAAACACTTTTATGTTATTACTTCCTAAGGGACTTACCTAACTTCTACCATCAAACAAGCATTTGGCTTCTGTATAGTCTCATATCCTTGCATGTCCTACCAATCCACAATAGAAGAGGCAAGGGAATCCTCCTCTTCATTAGGTCACTCTCTCTAAAGGGTCTAAAGATTCCATAATCTTTCTATAAAACCTGACTTTGTTTTGATCCCCTCTTTTCTGCCTTCAACTGCCTTTTCTATATAGATCATTTCTCCTTTTATACAACTACTCCCTCTCAATGCATCTGCCATATAGCATTTTAAGCCTGTTAAACATTTTGTCCAAGTTTTTAGAAAAGAATAAGAAGTTCTTCTTCCATCCATGTTGCCATTCCTTGTCCCCATCTTACCTAGTTACTGCCATATCCATATTAAATTCTCTCCTTTCCTACAGCCATATATCAAACAGAAATTGTCTTTATTCATAGTCTTTGTTGACTTACCCACTTTTTCTCCAACACATTCCAGTTTGCCTACTACGCCAAATTCAGTTAGCATGTGTAAAATAAGTTTTTTACATGCTCACTCTCTAAATGGTTATTATTCACTAATTTACTCAATCATCACTATTTATTCATTCCTGGATAGTATACTGTGTTCCAGCCTTAACTAAGCTTAGTGGAAGGCTGAGACAGGAGGACCACATGTTCAAAGCCAGCCTCAGAAACTTATTGAGACATTATTCCAAAGTAAAAATTAAACAGGGCTGGATGTGTATCTTGGAGGTAGAATGTCCCTGGGTTCAGTACCCAGTACCAATTATATATATATATATATATATATATATATATATATATATATATATATATATATATATATATATATATATATATATATATATATATATATATATAATTATAAATATATATATGCAAAACAAACAAAAAGCAAAGAAGAAAAATAATGAATGAGTTGCCTGAAGTTGATTTGAGGATAGAAAATTCAAATTCAAATAGAGTAAAATTTTCACTACAAATGTGATAAAGTTGATCAAGCTTATGGTTAATGGTACAAGGGTTTTCCATGAAAGGAAACAGCAATTTTAATGCTCAGAGTCAACGACTGTTGACCGTTCTACTTCTCTGTGCCAGAATACATTCCTGGATTTTCTAATTTTCTTCTCGTTTCCCTCTTTGCTTGCAGGTTTATTCTCCTAACCTGGTCTTTATATATTGAGATGGATTTTAAATTATTTAGCATCCTTCTTATCTTTTTTAACATTTATCTCTTAGTATTTCATCCAAGCATATAGAGTCAATAATCATTAATATGTGTATCTCTTGTTTAAAACATTTTTTAGCTTATATCTTGAATATCAAACTATGGACTTGGCAATGCATTTTGAGTGTCTCAAACCTTATACTCACTATATCCAAAATCCAACTCTTGATTTTTGGAAAGAAATATATTCTTACTTCTAGTATTATCTAACTAAGTGAATGGGACTATCTCTTTTAAAGTTTCTTCAGCCAGAAACTTAGCAGTTATCATCAATAACTCATTCCTTTATCATGCTACAATCAATCAATGACCAAATTCTTTCAATTTAACATCCTAAATATGTCTTCATTTGGTAATACCTCCATTTTCTCTTTTCTAGTCCAAAGATGCATGATCTCTCACCTGGAAAAATGAAACATTCTTAAAACAATTTTCACGTTTAAGTAGTTTTTTACATTGCAGCCAGACTCATCTTATGTTTCCTCCTGCTGTATAAGCCTTGGAATAGTAACTCCCTTGCTCTCATGATAAAATCCCAAAGCTTCCTTTGAGATAGAAAGGACCAGAGTGATTCCTATGAACTCTCTGGCCACATCTGCCACCATATATTTTTCTTTTTTCAAAATAAACTGCTTTTTTTTTTTTTTAGTTCCTCAAGTATTGTGAGTTCCTACCCCTAAGCTTTTGCACATGCTCAGCTATTCCTTATCTGCAATTTTATTCTGACCTCCTCTGTCAGTCTAATCCATACTTCTTTATCCTTCAATCTATTCTGAAGGTGAATTCTCCACATTAGCTGTGATCTTGCAGGATACGTTTGAATCAACATTTTATGATTCTGCAGGCTTTTCATTTGAAAATGTTATCACAGTTGTTATATCTAATGTGTGTAATGTATTTCTTTATTAATGTTTATATCGTCAACTCATTGTGAATTCTCTAAGGAGTAAGATTATTTGTTTTGTTGTTGTTGTTGTTGTTGTTTTGTTTTAGTGTTGTGTCCTTAAGACTCAACAATTAGTGCATATTCATATATTTGTTAGATAAATGAATGGATGACAGAGTGAATGAATAGACACCTTTAAATGTGTCTTTTCCCTTTGTTATAATAGATATTTGGCAGTATCTATCCATATCTTTTTTGCCACTTATTAAACATGTTCCTTTAGACAAATTATAGGACCTATCTAAATCTTAGTTTTGTCATCTACATCTTAAAGATAATTGTAGTTTCCCCTCCATAAGTTAAAGTGAAAGTAAATTCATCTTTATAAAGGACACATAATAGTACTTTGAGCATAATAAATGCTCAACAAAAATAGTTTTTTAAAATATTTTCACCTTTAGGTTGCTGAAAGCAATAACTCCAATTCCAAAATTCCACTTGTATTTTTAATTAACTCAGTAGTTCCTTCTTTAAAGAAAAAATTCTCCAGAGATTGGAATGATGTTTGTACTGCAATCATTATATTTAAAAGACATGAGTAAGTTTTTCTGTGCAGAGTTTTAATTACTTCTTACACATAAGGGATGGAGAAGACCTTCCAATTTCAGTTTATTCTGTTCAAATGTATGGGGTATTTTGCCCCAAGAGAAGACATCAATTAATTAATAAATCCCCAGTGATGTAATAAACATTCAGCAGATCTCTGACAGAGAAAAATTCATTTGAATTAAATAAATGAGAAAGAAAGAATATATGCCATTAATTGTGTTTTCCCTTCACCCAGAAATTCCTAGAATAGCAAAGAAATTCAGAAAAAAAAAAAAAGAGAGAGAAGAAATAGGAACTCTCAAAGCTACAGAACTAGAAGACACTCAAAATCCCAAATAGTGATATACAAGAAAGGACGGCCATATTAAATAAAAGGATTGTTTCATGCAGATAAATGTTAAGTGATAAAATTGGTAGAACCTTATGCTCTCTTCTCTCTCTCTCTCTCTCTCTCTCTCTCTCTCTCTTTCTTGTATTGGGAATTGAACTGGGGGAATTCTATCTCTGAACTATGTCCTCAATCTCCTTTTTTAAATTTTAAAACCGGATCTCACTAAGTCACTGAAGGGCATAATAAATTGCTGAGGCTAGCCTCAATCTGAGATACTCCTGTCTCAGCCTCCCAAGTACTGGGATTACAGGCATGCACCACCATGCCTACTTAGAACATTGTGGAACACAATCAATGAAATTATGGGTTTCACATAATTTCCTTCCTAGAGCATTTCCAGTAAAAGCTTCACATTTCACATTCAGTAAACAATAATTAGGATGGTCTGTATCCCAATGTACCACAAGGAAAAGAATGCAAGCGTAAGGGCAAAAGAAAACAGAAAAAAAATTGCCGAAATATTTTTAAAAATATTTTTAAAAAGACACTAGAACATTTTTTCATAAACAAAATAAAAATTATGATTAAAATTATAATCATGCGTTCAAGAAACCTAATAAAATAATAAATACAAGCAAAAAAATAAAATAAAGTTTCTTTTAAAGATAAAATTTAGGAGATATATGAAAGATTACAAAATATTATATCCAAAATATCTAAATTTGAGGAAGAGAGAAGAAATATAAAAATAGGAAATAGGTTGAATATTACAAAGGAAATTTAAGATTGTTAAAACCAAAATGGTAGATATTGAGAATCAACAGAAAATCAAATGGAAAATAACACAAAATTATTTTTAAATTTTAGAAAGAAAATAACAGTTATGAAAATCAGATCTTGGAAATTAAAAAGTGATAGAACTAAACAAAATGATTAGATGAATATAAAGATAAATAAAGCTACATGATAAATATTATAAGGATGCACAATCTATTTAAGTAGCTATTTCAACAAAATTTTTCAAAAATTAAAACTATATGCAGACTGAACACACCATATTGAAGTTAAAATTGAAAAAGGAAGACTAATTTAAGAGATTATCCTTTGAGCATCAATTAAAAAATCTCAAGAGGAAAAAAAATCTAATTGTTAGTCTTGCTAGAATTCTATGAAATAGTCTACAACTTCCTAGAGGAAAAAATATCTACCCCCAAATTTTGAACACAGTTAAATTTTCATTCTAACATAAAGAATGAACATTTTCTTAATGACCTACAATTCATAACAGTTCCTGACTTTGTGTAGAAGAAACTTCTACACAAATAACCAAGATATAAATTAATAAAGCACAGAAAATGGATAGTTGGTAGAGTTTAATTGTAGTTACAATATATAATTAATTTATTAGCATCTCCAAAATTATACAAATAGCATATAACTAAATTTAAATGGTAGAGAGAAAAAGGAATAAAATTTAAAGTGACATTTATTTTTTAAAAATGAAATAATATAGATAGGGAAACATTAAGATTTGTGTAACTGCTAGTATAATCAGTGTGTGTGTGTGTGTGTGTGTGTGTGTATGTGTGTGTGTGTGTGTGTGATTACAGGCATGTGCTATCATGCCCGGGTATTAATTTTGATATTTTTGACCCAAAAGATTCTTGTACTTTGGATACAAACTAGTTTCTTAGTATTATTCGTCTGGGACTAGTACTATTTGAGTTTAAGAGCTTTCAGGGAGCCTTTAACTGATTATTCCAAATATGAGCTTTACCATAAAGTTCCAATTTTAAGCAATAGACATCATGAAGTTTTCCCTACCTTTCCCATGGTGGCACAAGTGAACTCCATATATAAGACTAGGATCCTATTTCAAGTACAAAAGATTCAGGAAGGTAGAATCTCAGCAACTTTTGTTGATAGTGATTTTTTTATGTAAAATATTCTGACTTTTATTTTTATTTTTTGTGGTACTGGGGGTTGAACTCTGGTACTTGCACAATCTAAGCGCTATTACTTTGTACTTAGACTATTTTCCAAGTCTAACTTCAGCTAACAACTGCCTTGATCATCATTATAGTTTTGCCTTTTGGAGAATATTATATAATTGAAATTATATTGTATGAGATATTTTCAGATTAGTGTATTTTTTACCCAATCTAGTTGTTTTAAGATTTTTTCCAAGTTATAAATTCAAATACTATCTTTTTATTTCTGAATAGGATTCTACTGTATGGATTGTTAGTATTTATTTATATGTATTCATGATAGTGTATCAATCTATCCATTAATCCATTGAAGATATTCTGTATGTTTTTAGTTTGAGTCATTATGAAATAGCTGATCTAAGCATTTTTGTGTAGGTTTTTGTGGGAATAGAAATTATCACTTCTCTAAAAAATGATTTCTCAATATTAGTGCTATTTAAGTCATTGCAAAGTGCCAAGAAAATATTTTCTATGACTAGATATAGCTCATATGTTATTATCAAAGACTATTGTATAATCCATAAGATGTAATATAAATCTTTTATATCATCTATTCCTATAAATCTGTGACTTTGTAGTGTACTGACTGCCTTCTTCCTTTGACACAGAAGTCTCTCTCAGTGTCCTAAGTTAACACCAAATTAAAAGAAAAAGACATAAAGGTTGTAGGGAGTGCTTGGTGAATATGTGATGTTGCCATTGCCCTCTATGACAACAGAGGAGCTACTTAACTCAAATTCATCAGAGTGCTATTAAACTATGGTGCATTCATTATTCTTCACAACAACAAAATCCCCTTGTAATAAGGTTAGAGTTGAGAGGATGTGGATGAATTCTAAACGTGAGGCTTTTTAAATGTGGTTGACTTGGCAAGGCTTACTATGCATTTCATCACTGGGTGTTGTCATGCATATTAAAATATTTTTCCATGTATCAGTTCACTCTTTTCTAATTAATTCACATTTACAGCATCTGAATGATCACAGGAGACAAATTTCTAATTAATTCAGCTTGCTCATAGTGACAAATATTTTCAATTAAAAGAAAAAAAAAAAAGAAAGAAAAGAAACATTGATTGTTTTCTTAGGAATCATAATGGACTCAGTACCATCATTTTACCACTACATGAATTTGATCTTTTGGTGGCCATTAATGACCTCAGTGTTGCTGAGTCCAATGTTTATTTATCAGCCAAAATCATATTTGACTTTTCAGCAGTGTCTTATACCACATCTTCCTTTTGCACATTTTTTTTTTGTGTGTGTGTGTGTGTGTGTGTGTGTGGTACTGGGGATTGAACTCAGAGGCATTCTACCTCTGAGCTATACCCCCAGCCCTATTTTTTATTCTTTTATTTTGAAACCGAGTCTCACTAAGTTGCAGAGTGCCTCACTAGGTAGCTGAGGCTGGCTGCGAACCCGGATCCTCTGGTCTCAGCCTCCCGAATGCTGGGATTACAAGCATGCGCCACCACGCCCGGCTTGCACATTTTTTCTACATTTGTTTTAGTGGACACTGTCTTGTTCTGTTTCTCATTACTTTCGTGTGTGTTTTCTCCTAGATATTTTGGAGCTCATTTTTCTATTTGTTTATTCTATAAATATTTTTAGTGTTTCTATTATCAATCATCTTTATTTCTTTACTCCAGTGGTTACCTTTTCTTCTCCCTTGGCTTCTTAACCATTTATATACAAACAATTCTGAAATCTGAATTTGCATGAGGAACTGTAAAAGGCATGCACAATAACCAATCAGAAGGCAAGAAAACTTTTCAGAGTGGAATCTTACCTTAACAAGAAGTAAGATGGAACTATTTGAATACTGACAAGAAGCCCTGTCTGCAGATCAGACATTTGTTTCTGTGCTCTAGCCTCACAACACATTTGTGTACATCTCAAAATAAAATTTGAAACTATGTAGTGCTGTGTTACAAACCATTCCAAGACAATGGATTAATGTAAATATTTATTAGTGTATCAGAGAGTAAGCAAATCTGAATCATATTCAAACTATCCCAAGTGGAATTCCTCATCTATCAGCAGCTAACTTATCAATTATATGAGGTTTTACTGGTCTATCTATAATGACCTCAGATGATATGCAAATCCCTCCTTTAGACTAGCCAAGGCTTATTGTGATGACATAAGCAGAAATCCAAGAGAGGAAGTAGTAATGTATAAACATATTTTTAAGCCTCTGCTTATACCACTATACAAAAATAAGTCACATTGCCAAGCTCAAAGGAAATATGAGAATACTTTAAAGGCCATTGGTTGAGGACACCAGAGGAATCCCTTGAACTGACTTGACATGTCGATAACAAATTAGTGGTTGGTGCCTTCTTCCAATCTAGGCCCACTGGGTTACTCTCCAAGTAGACAACTATTATCTACATAGTCATCATTTGTGACTTTTAGGCTTATCCAAAATGCCTGCATTTAGTGAATTGTAAACTTCTGTTTACCTAACAAATATCCATTGAATTTGTAAAGTTCCTTCTATCTACACTACTACTGTTATAAGACCTCTACCATTTATCACCTGAATTATTGAAACAGTTCTTTGCACACCACATCACCAGATTTCACCCCTGAAATTCTACTTCTACACAGAAATCACACTTTTGTTCAGCTCTTTCTGAAATATAAATATGACCAGCACACACAGCTTCTTAAAGAAAGGACTTTCATTGACCTTACCGTAAACTTTAATGTTTTGGTTTAAATTATGAATATTTTCATAATCTGGCCTTCATTTCCAGGTTCATTTTCTAGCCTTTCCTTAAATTTTATTGATGAGCTAAAATGAACTACCTTTAGTTTCTTGAATATCCTACACACATATTTGCACATGTTACTTTTTTGCTTGTGTGCTCTCTTATATGACGGATGAAGAAAGAGGAATATTAGTTGTGTTCTGTATATACAGCCAATAAGTTAACCTGACTTAAAATTTTATGAATATAAGTAATAATAAAATAATTTTATATATGGATAATTAATCATGCCTCACTGTCAATCATTGCATCACTCCCAACTCAAATTCAGTGGCATAAAAAATTGCAATTTAATATACTAATATAATCCATGGGTCAGGTATTTGGACAGGATATAGCAGAAACAGTTTATTTCTGCTCTGACATCTTAAATGAAAGATTCAAATGCATGAAGGTTACATGAATGCTATGGCCCAAAATCATCTAGAATTTTCTTTGCTTATATAGTCTCGGAATTGCACAGGAATAACTTTGATGCTGCAACTTGGAACTACTGATCAGAGTATCTCAATCTTTTCAACAAAAATTGGATTTCTTATCCTAAGCAGATGAATTTTAAGAGGAAGCAGCCTGAATAGAATTTCCATGAAAATAATATTTCAAAATAACCAGAGAGAAGCTTCATGACCTTTTCTGATCAAGCTCTTACATTGTTCTAAAAAATCATAAACCTACATGGACTAAAGGGAGGGACATATACTGAAACTACAGGAATGAGTCCTAAAAATGTATCATAATTTTGAAAAAAATTACAGCAGTTTATTAAAGTTCAGAAAATGAAAAATACATTTCTTTCTATATATCACTGGGGGGTGGAGAAAATATTTTAAAATAGGAAAAATCCATTCAACTTTTATTTACTTATTGAGTGCTTACTATAGGCTCATGACTTTGTGTGCCAACTTAAACTCTGTCAGTGTCTTAATTAAATGTCACTTATTTCAGCAAGACATCTATCATTATTACCCATTAAACCCAGGTAAGGAATCCTACCTCTTTGTTTCTTTAGTATCCTGTTCTGCCTTCATTTTATTTTAACATTACTAGTACCAATCTATTTTTTCTGGACCCTGTGTTCTTCTGTGACTAAGTCTGTGTCACTCACAATGGAATTCTCTTAGCTCATAGAGATGAAGTTATATCTGTAGAATAACCAGAAGTTTTTAGTATTATTGGCTTAACTTATTTTAGTCTGTAAGCTAAATATCAATAAATATGTTGTTTTTACTTCATAGTATTTTAAATCACTTCTAAAATAATTGCTTACAAATATTGATACCAAGTGTGGCATTTGTTTGTTTGTTGGTTTTGTTTTATTTTTAGTTTTTTGGTTGTGCTGCATTGTTGCCCTACTTCCCTACTTCCCCTCTCCCTCTTTTTATTTTCTTTCTCTCTCTCTTTCTTTTTTCTTTCTTTCCTCCTTTCTTTCTCTCTTTTCTTTCTTCTTTCTTGTGATACTAGTGATTGAATCCAAGAGCCTTCTGCCTCTGAGCTATACCCCTCAGCTTTTCTTATTTTTTGATTTGAATTACATTCTCTCTAGGTTTCTGAGGGTCTTCCTAAGTTATTGAGGCTTGCTGAGAACCTGCAATCTTCATATCTCAGCCTCCCAAGTTCTGGGATTATAGGTAGTAGCCAACATGCTCAGCAAAAGAAATTCTGAATCATACAAAAATTTTCTCTCATTTCCAACATACAAAAACAATAAAAAATATAAAACACCACAAATATCTATGATAAATTAATTATATATACTCATTTTCTCCTGTATGTTTAACATATGTATGAGTCCATAAACCAAATTTAAAATTTATTACCATGCTTCCATCAGTAGAATGATTTGGGAAGAAATGAAGAAAGGCTAGAATAAGAGAGATTCAATATAATTGTTCAATACTTTCTCATTGACAGTTAAGAGCATCAACATAGTAATGTTGTAATAAGGCAATAATACTAAAATGAACTGAGGATGATAATGAGATAAAATAATAAGTGTGAATCCATTTCTAGTTACATTTTCACTTAAATTTGTTAGAAATGATAGACAATAATTTATTACATATTAAAAGCTTTTTAGAAAATAAGTGTAAATATTTTATTATTTGATTAATTTGATCTTACATCTGTTTTGCTTGTTTTTATTAGTAATTGCAAAAAAAATTATCTCAGCATTTAAAAATCTTCTTTTAGTATCTGCATGAGTCACAACTTCACTGAGCCTCAGTATTACCATCTCTATTGAATCTCTGAAGCACTACTAAGAAATAAACTCAGTATGTTTGATCAACTCAGATCTATTATATCATGGCAGCCAATTGACAGTTATGTTACAAGTAGTATATGAAAATATAGACCATATACATAAACTTTTGTAGGGGAGTAATTTTTGAATCATGCTTTCTAAGGCTCTAGTGTATCCTTTAAAATGCTCATAGGGCTACAAAGGTAATAGGAGGAATGAATAAGTAGCACTTGAAGCTCCTCTATTCATTATTTATTGCTGCAACAACACTTCATAACAACCAGTCACAAAATTCAGTAGCATAAAATACATGTGTCTGAGTCAGAGGAAGTCAGTTAGCTGGATCTATTCACTTAAACTCTGCTGGCTCATGCAGCTGTAGGATTACTAGTGCCCTGAACTGGTCTTGAAAAATCTCTTTTCCTTGGATTCCTCATCCTCCTCCAGCACCTATCAAGCTATTCCTGGTATATCCTGCTAACTGTGATAGCATAAGCACAGGCAGAACACCATGCCTCAAGTGACAAGCTCATTTCAACTTCTGCTACCATCTCATTGGCCAATAGAAATCATACACTGATTCTCATACAAAGAGGTGATTCAGTTCACCCCATTCAAAGTGGGAGCACATTGTAAGGTTATATGTAAAAAGGTATGGGCAAAGGGAGGAGAAATGTTTGAAATCATCATTCCTAAATCCTTATGCTTCCTTAATACAAAAGTTTCTTCTTTTCCCATTTTACCTATTGGACTACATACAAATAAGAATCGAAAGAAGTCATTTTCTTCCAGAAAAGAAAAAAATGAAAATATTGAAGACAATTGAAATTCATTGACCTCACCCCATCTAATTTCCACATACTTGGACTGATTACACATTCCCGATTGTATGGTAAACAGAAAACTGTCTATGGTGCCTAGAGATAACCCTTTTTCTTGACTCCCATGTTAGAATTTTGTAATAACACACTTGGAAAAAAAAAAGGTTTTGTTTGTCCTATTTCTTCTCACTTACCTCTCTTCTTCAGTCTCCCAGAGTCTCCACCATGATAGACTTCTCTAATTCAAATGCCAAAGAAAAATACCACTTGTTTGCACTTCCAAATCAATGCTAAGCTAGATTCTATTTCTTCACAGTGGGATGAGCAGAAGAGATTTGAATACTCTGATATTTTCTTGTCTTTCCTTGTGGTTGTAAACTGATCCTCTATAGGGCTGATTACCAGTTTTGCCATTAAACAGCCTGGGGTTGTGTCAGGGGCCCTATCATGGGCCAGCCATGGTTTCAGGGGAGACTTCTGTGGTAAGATCCCCAGAAAGAACTCATACATAGCCACTATTCAGAAGAGAACAAACAGCAACTTTATTTTATAGACCCAACGCTTATATAGGGTTCTAGGAAAAATGATGTACTTCAACACCAGTGTAATGTACACATGCATGTTGTGTATTACTTAGCTATGCTTACATAATTATATACATATTGGCAGTTGAGCAAGATGAGTGTATGGAGTCAGTGGGGGTGCATGGCCTCATCACCTCGCTATACTTCCACTATGCCCGCCCCCACTCCATCTACAGGATGGCAGTTCATGATTTGGTCCAGAGAGTACTGCATGATTTGACCCGGAGAGTATTACATTGGGTCCAAGTGTCACAACAGCAATAGAGGGTGCAACAAATAACTGTTAGTGTTCCAGCCACATAGATAAAAATAGTCAATACCCATCTTCAGGCGGAGTCCAGTGAGTTCCACTAGGTTATGATCAGGTCCTCCTGTAAGGCCTGAATAGACTGTACTTCTGCATCCAACTCCTCTAAGTCTTGCTGTGTTTGCTGCTGGTGGTCTGGAATGTATATACAGCATTCTACATAGATCAGAGCACACATTCTACCCTGGATAGCAGTGAGCATATCTAACATCATTCTATTCTGCAAAATCACCTTCCAAATCTGATGATTTTGTCCATTAAAAGGGAAAGAGCCTGAAAGGATGTATTTAAAGATTCTGCAACATGTTGGGCTAAGGATTTTACCTGCAGCTTTATATCTCCCTGGAAAAAAGGACATAGTTCATGGTGCAACCAAGCAGTCATGCAATAATTAAATTGGTTATAGATTGGTTCACTTGTTCTCTACAAAAAGGTAGTTACAAGGTCTACATATTCCCCTATTAACCAATCCCATCCATTTTCTGTAGCATATCCCAAGAACAGGGAGCACTATTGTGGTTCCAGGTTTGTAACATAGTCCAGTTGTCTGCAGTAGTGGGGGCGATTCACCATGGGAGACCTTTGGCTGCTTCCACTGATAACTAGGTACGTACCCAACAATGGGAGGCACCGTGCAGTCTTGCAAAACTGTGTGCCAAGGAAAGAAGGCTATTCCCTGCCATTAATCTATATGATAAGACAGAAGAAAGAGAGAGAACATCATAGGTAAGTCCTTCCCATCCAGGAGGATGTAGGCAATATGCTCATTTGCAAGAGAACAGAGTCCAGAAAAATGGCTGTTTCAGGGTGATGACAGCTCACCAGCATGCCCAGGGTAGAAGGCAAAGGCTTAGGAACATCTCCCATTGTGTTGTACAATGGAATAGACCATAGTCGTATGATCTGTGTACCTTCCAATATCATTCCTTCTGCCTTTGGGGGAAGAGTGACCTGTATCTGGCAGGGCCTGGCATCTGTCCAAGGGTCTAGTTGTAACTGGGCCTTCTGTCCAGGTCCCATAGCTCTAGAATTGCAACACATGTCTCAGGAATGAGACACCTTCACATGCCAGGACCACTTCCAGGTATCCTGTCACCCCAGAAACAAGGATTTAGGTACAGAGAGTAAGAGGGCTCTTTTTCTCACCTCTGGTCACATCTGTGGTTCCTTAGAGCTTCCTGTTACCTTCCAAGTATGGTGCATTCCTGCTACAACCTTATCGAAGGGGGCCTGACTAGTGTGGTAAGGTTGTTCATTTTAAAGCCACACTGCCATGGACACTTATGCTCATCATTTCCTTCCAATGAGGGACCAAGGCCTTCAGGTTCTCTTTTAGGAGTTCATTAAAGTGTTTACTCATTCTGGCTGCTTGGGGCTGGTAAAGAACATGAAACTGCCAATGTATGTGATTTTCTTTAGCCCAGGTTTGTATCTGTTGGCCTGTAAAATGAATACTGTTACTTGCCACTACCAGGGGCCAACCATAGGCTGCTAACAACTGTTTAAGGGTGGCTACATTATGTGTTGGTCAGCCTGTGTTACAGGGTAGACAAAACACAAACTTGTGTCTGTATCCACAGCTGTCAGAATATACCAGAGCCCCTGATCCATTGGCAGTGGGCTGTTATAGCTACCCTGCCATTACTAGAAAGTCTGAGTACCTCAGGGAATATGTTCCAGGGTTGTAAGAGCTCTACATCACTATGGCAGTGTTCTGCACATCAAGGACACTGTCATACAGTGCCTTGCACTTTAGCACAGGTAAGACGCAATCCCCACTGCTGAGCTATGAGCCCCATGGTATAAGCACCTCCATATTCTAACGTCTTATGTAACTGCAGTGCTACTGACAAGGGCTCTGAGGATAGTTGAAGAGTCCAAACTTTTGCCACAGTGCCAGTAGCATTATTACTGGGGCCTGCCAAGGCCTATGCTCCGGAGCATGATGTACAGTAGTTCCTTCCCGAAGTCCCCATTTCCACATGTCCTTCCACATATCCTTGCCCCTCAATGGATGGTCCAAATCAACCAGTCTTGTGCTGCCTATTGGAGAAGCTACAAGGTTAGACCTTGGTGGTCTGCCCAGCTGTCTGTATAGACAGCAAGGGCTCAGTATCTTTCATGAGAAGTAACCAGAATACCCAGATCTTGGCCCATTGGCTACAGCATCTAGCACTGGACTCATACCAAAACATTTCCATTGTAGGCTACAAGGCCACAGCTGCCCACATGGGAGAAGATAGCATGACAGGAGCCATGTACACCATGCTTCCATTGGTATAAGGGCTCTCCATTCCTCATAGGGACTTGAGGCATCTGCCACTTCCATGAGTTTGAATACCACATTCTCAGAGCTATAATCTAAAGCAAGAGTGAGCTTGAGGGGGAGAAGGTACCACATATAATCCCCATGGACAAAACCCCAAGGACCTACCTTCTCCAGCCACACTGCACTGTCCTGGGCTGCCACCCTGATAAATCCATAGTTATCCATGACTGAGATTATAACCAAGTCCTGCTTCCAACATTGCAACCCCATTTCTGTGAGTGCTGGGGGATACTCCAAATCCAAACCATTACACCATGCCTCTGAAGGTATTCGGGCTCTTCCTTCCTCAGAGAGTCTTGGGGAATCTCCCACTTCCATGGGTTCCAATACCATGCTCCCACAGGTATTGAGGCTTTCCTTTTCTCACAGACACTTGCGTTATATCTCATTTCTGTAGGTTCTAAGGGAGCTGTCGTTCAGAACTGTACTGACCCCAGAAAAGTATGTAACTGTTCAGAACAAAGAACCACTAGAAAACCATGCTTGTTGCTCTGAGTGTGTGCCTCACTTTGTCAGAGTGGGCATTTTAGCTATCCCTGTCAAGGGGGTTTGAGTTCAGGGCCTCAAGCTAACCTGCAATAGGGTAGGTGGTCTGTACCATCACTGACCCAGTACCTGTAATGGGTTCACAAACTAAGAGGGCAGCATATGTGGCCACTAACTTCTCAACGAGAGAGTATGACACCTCTACCCCTTTTCATAACTGTGAACGAAGTCCAATGAGGCTATTTCTCAAACTTTGCTTCTGCCATAATCCCCCTTCAAAACCTGTCATCCACATGGACTGTAAGCAGGAAAGGGTAGGGTCAACTACCTGCAGAGTTTGTGCCTGTGTCACCACTCTCTTGGTGGTAGTAAATGTAGTTTACATATCAGTATTTTAATCCCAATTTTTTTTCTTACAGACAAGATGGTGTAAGAGATGCATAAGCATAGCTAAGTGGGGTATAAAAATTCACCCAAACTCCAAAATACCCACATACATCTGTAACTGTCTGACTATTTCTGGTCTATCACTGCTTTGGGTACCACCTTTGTCTTACTCAACCAGACAACTCCCAATAATTTGACAGAATAACCAGTTCCCTAGAACTTATGCTCATTGACAGACCACCCCAATTCCTGGAGATTGGCTCAGAGGCTGCATGTGGCTGTTTCTCACTTTGTAAGAGAATCAAAAGTTAGCATAGTATCATCAATATAATGGTACAAGCATATGGCCCCAGGCTTCCATCAAGAGACCAAATCTTGTGCAATTGAACTACAACACAAGGTAGGACTATGCAGATATCCCTGGAGTAATTCCCAAAGGGTCCATTGGTGCCCTTTCCAGGTAAAAGCAAATTGTTCTTAGCTTCCAAAATAATGTCAATAGAGAAAAAGGCATTCAACAAGTCTACAATATAATGGAAATATCCATCAGTTCTCAAGTATTGGGTACAGATGCATGCAGAGGCGGTCACTTTATTAGCTCCCAATAGTCCACAGTAATGCACCAAAAATGGTCAGGTTTTCACTGGCTACATTGGAAAGTTGAAAGGGCTATGAGTCAGGCAGATTATACCTGCCTCTTCTAATTTCAGTATTATTTGTCCAATTTTATCATGCCTCCCACCCTGGTAGCTTTTAATTGCTGTACATTCACAATCCTTGTGGCTTTGGGAGTTGCAAGGGAGCCTAATGGTAATGCCCTCTAGTAAAAGTCTTTAAAACATGCATATAGCTAGAATTCTTCAATAGTTGTCTGTATACTCAATCCTTGTAGCACATCCACCTCCAGGATATACCCAGCTATAGGAGATACATTATACACACCTCATACTGATTAGGAGGCAAGTGTCCAATTCCCAAAGTTGCCAGGGTACATTAAATTGCAAAAAGACAGCCTCCATAACTTTCTATGGAAGCTCTAGGTTGGCTAAATTTGTCTGGTTTACCAAAAGGAAGGTTCTGTCTACTCCCATCAACTAGTGCCAGGATGTATTGCACATTGCAGAGGGACCAGTAAATAGTAAATTCAACATGTGGCCTCAAGTCAGCCAGTTCCCCTGCTAAATGAGAACCCTGGATGAATCTTTAGTATCAGTGCCCACTGGCAGCCACCACTGAGGCAGTCCACAATGTGTGCCATTCACCAGCATCCTGACTTGCTCTGCACTGCCCATCAGCTCCAATGGCCCCAATGGCCAGCACCGTGGCTCAAGAGTCCTGACATGCAGCCTCAGCTAGCTCCTTGTGCTGCAATGAGGCCCAGTGTGGTATTCCTAAAGCCTTCAGGACTTCTGTTTGGGACATACCTGGTCCCATTCCGCTGGCAGCATCCACACTATCACATCTTCCACTACTGGCAACCACAGGGAGGCCAGAAGGCCACATCCCTTCCACCCTGGATTGTTCTCCCAGGGCTGCTCCTCCAGAGGGTTATTGAGGGCAATCATCTCATCCTACCAATTATCCCAATTGTCAGGAGCCCTACTGTGGGACAGCTGCAGTTGCAGGGGCAGGTTCAGTAACAAGATTCCCAGATAGAACACATGAACACATGTAGAGTTGCCCTTGGTAGGAGAAAAAACAGCAGCTTTATTTCACAGATGCATCCTTTATATAGGATTCTAGGCAAAATGGTGTACATCCATGTCTGTGTGATGTGTGCATGCATGTGTATTAACTAGTCATAATCACAAACTATATACACATCTGCAGCTGAATAAGATGAGCGCACATGTGTGGCTATGCGGGGTGAGCAGGGGTCCTTTGGGCTCCCACAGATTGTCAATTACTTCCAAGGCCAAGAAGTTTCTACCACATGCGTAGGGTTTCAGTAGTAAAACACATTTTATCACTTTTTGTCTTTTAATTGGATAGTTGAGGCCATTGATTTAAGTGTAATTATTGAGAGGTGATTTTTAATTCCTATCAATTTGAGTTGTATTTTCAATTGGAGGTAGTATTTGTTCTTCTTTGCTTATTTCATAGAAATTATTTTTTCTCTGGTTCTGGCGATTATTTACTTTTTCCTTGTAATTTATTTCCTTGAATATTTTCTCTAGTGCTGGTGTGGAAGACATAAATACTTTCAGCTTCTGTTTGTCATGGAAGATTTTTGTTTCTCCACCTGGGTAAAGTAATTTTGGCTCGAAATTATTTTCTTTCAGGGTTTAAAATAGGTTGTTCCAGGTCTTCCTGGATTTTATGACTTTTCTTCAGAAGTTAGGAGTGATTTTTTTTTTTTTTTTTACATCTGAATATCACTTGGTCTTTTATTCTTGTTGCATTTAAGATTCTGTCTTTGGCCTCTGAATTTGTCAATTTGATTATTATGTGATATGAGAACCTTTTCTCTGGTCTTATCTAATTGAGCTTCTATATGTTTCCTATATCTGTGCATTCACATAGTTTTCTATGTTTGGAAAATTCTCTGATATTTTTCCTCTGAAGAGATTTTTGATTCCTTTGATTTTGATTTCTAGAACTTATATAACTATTATTCTCTGGTTTGCTATTTTAAAGTTATCCCAAATCTCTTGAATGTGCATTTGATGCTGTCAAATAGATTGTTTGTGTATTATAGACTATGTATTCATTTTTGGAGTGGTTGTCTTCTAGGAGTGAGATTGTTTTCTATGTGGTTTAGTCTACCATTGATAATTTGTAATGAAATTTTCAATTATTACATTCTTCACTTCCTTCAGAGCTTCTTTTTGTTTCCTGTTGTAGGTTTTAGTTTCTTTGTTAATATGATTTTTCATATATCCTCTGAACTCTTCTAAAATTAAATCATTTCAACTATTAAAATTTCAAAATCTCATTCTGGTATTCTCTGCAACTCTGAGTTTTGTTGTTGTAGGATTGTGGACCTCATTGTTTCCTTACCATTCTTCTTTCTTTTGTTTAAGGTTTCTTAAGTTTGTATTTTATTGCATTTGCTGGCTCTCTTTTTTTCTTACTGTGGATTTCCTATGTCTAATCATTCTCCCTTTATTATATCTTGTTCTGAATGTAAATATTACTTCATGTCACGTCTTAAAAGTGAATAGTGTCAGTCATATGGTTAATCACTGCTTTCTATTAAGTATTTATCATGCTACAATGCCATCTCTGTGGCCTTTGTTCTGTGTCATTCCTTTGTTGTTCTGCCTGCAGATTGCCAGCTCTGGGTTGCAGGTACTCCAGGACTTCATCTGCCTGATGCAATGGTGGCCTGGAAGGATCGCAGATCTTAAAGACCAGAGACTTGCTTGTTGCTTTCCAAATAGGGAGTAGTCTCTGAGGTAAGGACCAACTTAGTTTGTTTCCTGTGCTTTTCTAAACTTCTACATGTGGGATACTGGACAGTCTCATGTGCCTGCTGAGATTGGACTGTCTTTAGTGTCCAAAAGTCCATCTAATTTGTTCATCTATGTCATCCAGTTTTACCAGTAGGTGTTTAGAGGAGTCATCTCATATATACAAGAGAAAACTGTGACATAAATAATGGTTAAGATAGACAGGATAAGAAGGGGATAGAGTGAGGGATGTAAGAATAGGGTAAATTAGGAAATATAATCAAATACAATAAGAATTTTAAAAAGGATAGAAAAATGATAGCAAAAAATAAATATAATGAACAAAAAATTTCTAATAAACAATAGCTAATGTATAGATATCGTGATAAGAAATGGGAAAAAACACAAGGCACAGAAAAACAGGCTCACTCGGAGTCAAACAAACAAACAAAATAGAAAAAAGATAATAACACAAACATACACACACAAGAGGAAAGAAAAATTAAAAGAATGAAAAAAAAATATGAACCTTAAGAATTGTTTAACAGCGAGTTAGTAAATGAGTGAGTAAAATTTCCTTGTTGGAGAGGATCTAAATATTATGACTTTGGGTAGTCCCTTGTTGGGTTTTTCTTTCTTTTTGGATTGAGAATTGCTTAGATGAAATGTGACTACTGCTCCAGAGATCTGATTCAAGCTCCTCCCCTGCCTGTTGGGTTTCATACTTTGTTAATGAGACAGAGTGGGATGGAGGAGCAAGGAGGCACTGGCTGAGACTGCTGATTACTTAAAAGAGGTTATTTGGGAATAGGAGTGTAATCTAATAGTGGTAGGGCACTAATCCAGAGTTCGCAAGGCTCTTAGACTTAATCTCTAGCCCTGAAAAAAAAAAGGAATGGAGAGAAGAAAAAGAAAAGAAAGAAGGGAAGGGAGGAAATAGGTAAAAAAAAAAAAAGAGAGAGAGAAAAGAAAAAACTCAAGCAAACACCCAGCAACAGCAAATTAAACCAAAAATAAATAAAATAAAAATAAAACAAATAGCAAAAATAACTAAAACTTTCAGACTTGGCCTCTGCAGTTTTCTTGGGTCTGTGTATATTTCAATCTGTTTAAGGCTCACTTATTACTGTAGGTTCCTGAGCATATTACCTACCCACTCTGAAACCTGTAAACATGAAGTCAGTGTGCAGGTGTCTCCCTCTGCTGTGTAGGAATCGATTACTGGGCTCCAGACTCACTCTAGGGTCTGTTCTGGAGTGAATATGGAGATTTCACACTTGTCATAGAAATGGCTGGATTGGTCTGTGACTTCTAAGTCCAATATTTTCCTCAGAATTTCATGGGAGGCATGCAGTCAAGGTCAGCCTGTATTCTCACCTTCTCTTTTTATGTTCTCTTTTCAGTTGCCTACTTTGCAGGGCCTAGACTAACCTCCTTGTGACTCACACATTCACCTCTGCAGCTGGGCATATAGTGGGTCGGCGGAGGTAGGCAGTTATGAGCTGGTTGGCTTGGTCACATTTTTCTCTCCAGTGCTGCAGCAGGGCTGTACAATTATGTGTATGGTGCCCTCACTGTCTATGGAGTAAGTCTCAGGTTGCTGGATATGAAGTTTTTTGGAGTTTCTAAAGTCCCTGCTCATTGGAGGTGCATGCTATCATTATCATCTCATGTTTCCACTTGCTTAGTGATTTGTTGCTTCTTTATTTCTTTTTCAGACTGAGTATTTAAAAGCATACTTGCAAATATTCTTGAGTTTCTCTGTTTTTAGTTCTTACCTCCCATAAAAATAGTCTAAGATGCGGGTTGCAATTCAACTCAAAGTTCCCAAAGCGAGTTAGTGGTAAGCTCACCTTAGGGTCTTATTCTGTCACCATCTTCCCCCATCTCTGAAAACCAATTTTATATAATCCTCCATGGTGCCAAATACCAAATCTGCTCTTTTCTAATTTATTTGATTCATCATAAGTCTAAGAGCATTCAATAATAATTGATTGAACTAAAGTAAGTAATTCTACCTTGAGGAGGATTTAAGTGCCCTGTGAGAATAATAGGGAAATCAACAACAATTATATTGATTATGTATCATGTGCCATTTTCGACATTTCTTCTCCATTCTTACAATGGTCAAAAAGATAATTATTATTTCCCTTTTTGACAGAAGGATACAATGGTGATTTTTAGGGATGAAATAACTGTACCAATGTCACAGAATTAGTAAATTTTGGAGACGAGAGATAAATATGATATTCTCTTATTCTTTCCTTAGTTTTATGATACACATTTACAATAGGGATACACATTTTCAAAAATTAACAGTTTCTTCCTGTGTCCTCAAGGGACAATTCTTAATTATAGCTAGAGGTATAGATGTTTTGTTCTGAAAAACTGCATCCATTGGATGCTAGTTGTGTGTCAAGTATAGTCAGAAATGCTGGAGAGTGTAATGTGAAAGAAGCAGGGACCAGCTGAGTGTGGTGTCACACACCTATAAGCCCAGTACTTCAGAAGCAGAAAAAGGAAGATTGCAGGTTTACAGCCAGCCTTGGCAACCTCAATAACTTAGTTAGACCTCGTTTCAAGACAAAAAATAAAAAGGACTAGGGGTGTAGTTCGGAGATAAAATGTCCCTGGGTTCAAACCCTAGTACCAAAAAGAAAAGAAGAAGAAGTAAATAAGGAAAGGTCCTGCCACATGCAGCTTATAGCCAACTAAGAAATAATTGTTTAAATAAGCTTAACTCAAGCCTGGACAACCTAAAAATATTCTCCTGATCCATAAGCAAAGAAAATATTCATAAGGACAATAAAGATATTACTATCACTTAGATAACCAAGAGAATTCCATTAGATAAATAAATATTAAAATCCAATGCCCAAAACACCATGTCCATGATGAAAGATACCTGTGTTTCTGCTTTCCAATCTCCAATGTTTTGTTTTGTTTTTTGCGGTACTGGGGGTTGAACTCAGGGCCATTCTACCTTTGAGCTACACCCCCAGTCCTATTTTTATTCTTTATTTTGAAACCAGGTCTCACTATGTTGCGGAGTGCCTCACTAGGTAGCTGAGGCTGGCCGCGAACCCGGATCCTCCGGTCTCAGCCTCCCAAATGCTGGGATTACAAGTGCACACCACCACACCTGGCTCAATCTCCAGTGTTTTAAACCATATTTATTTCTACAATTGAAGAATATTTTACACATATTTTTAGAAAGTGTCCATCAAAATCTGATCATTTTTCTAAAGCATCAAAATCCTAAACTTAGAAAATGATACCAAACTACCAGACTAATGCATGCATCTATGTGTTTACAGCTACATAGTTCACAAGTGCCAAACTATAGAACCAGCCAAGAAGTAAATCAACAGATGAATGGATTACAAAACTATGAGATATATACAAAATAGAATTTTACTCAGCCATAAAGAAGAACAAAATCATATAATTTGCAGGTAAATGGATGGAACTGGAAAACATTATGCTATGAGAGATTAGCCAGTCACAAAAAGTAAAAAATCAGATGCTTTCCTTAATATATAGAAACTAGGGAGATAGTGGGTCATAAGAGGTACTCTAGAAGAAGAAGAGGATGAGCAAAGAAGGCTACCTAACTGAAAGTAATGGGAGAGGGGGAGATAGAAACACCCTACAGCACAAGATGTACATTCACAAACATATCAAAGTCAATCACTAAACCGAACATGAGAAGAAGGGAGGGGAAGGGATTGAGGTGGGAATTGGGGAAGGGCTAAATGAGTGATGTGTGCCTGTATACCTCTACCAGCTTGTACCTCATTAAGATATGCACCAATAAAAAAAAAAAAGAAAATGATTCAAAATGTTGAAAACTATTGTTTTATTACATTTTTAGGGAGCCTCTATTCCTCATACTCATAAACCCTAAATATAATTTATCCTGCATAAATGATTTGGATCCATGATTTCAAATGTTGGTTTTCTATGGTAAACATTTGGTTTGATCAATCTAACATGAATTTGTATTATTTTATATAAATCAGTGTATAATTATAGGATCAGGTTGTATTCCCCAAACCAAAAGTAAAAAGTAAAATATGGGTACTCTGATATTATATTTTTATGAACACAGTGTTTAAACTATTCTATATGGCAATCAAAAAGTTGCAATTCTTCATATCATATTATATTATATCTAATAATTTTCAAAAAATTAAAAACAAAAATAAGCTGATGTCTTGGTCAGCATTCTCACCAATGTAATCCAAAAGAACTGACCTTGCAATATAGAGGAAGGAAGATTTATTTGCTCAGTTTTCTTGGAGATCTCTATGTTTCAGCTCATGTCAGCCTGGATTATATCTGCAAAGCTCAAGGCATGATGACAGGAAGAGAAAGAAAGAAAGCAGACTAGTTCTGCTTTTCACATCATGGAGAATAGAAGCCAAGCCAACAGAAGGGTGAGGGGAGATCTTATATGTCCTCAAAGGCACATCCCCATGTACCCCAACTTAGCAACCAAGTCCTGCCTCCAACATTGCTACCTTATTTCCAAGAGGCCTAGGGGAACATTCTAAATCCAATCCATTACAGCAGAGAAACATATCCAGAAATAAATCACTCTATGGGGAAAAAATCTATTTAAATCTTTATTGATGAAGTCAACATAAAGGAAAAGGGAGACAAAGCACCCTGGGTTTCACCACAGATTCTAGGCAACTACTGCCTGCATGGTGAAAGCACAGCCTCTCCCTTAGCTGCAGATGAAAATTTCCATATGCAAATTAAGTGGTTCCACATCCTTTCATTACTGTCACTGTCAGTTTGTAACCTCAGAATCACATATTCTGATTGTCTGCAGTCAGACATTAGGCAAGCTGAGGTCTATTGAAGACACAATTCAAAAGCAGAGGTCAAGAATTTACTGAGTGACTTAACAGAAAGCTAAGAGATCCCCAGAAGACTCCCACCTTTTAAATCACACTCAAAGTTACTTCAAAGCAATATAATTCAGGGAAGCACAAAACATCAAGAGTATTAGAGTAAGGTCTACACCCACATACCAATTATGTTCCACTTAGTACATACATGCCCACTAATATTTTGAAAATATTGCAAATTGTGACACTCATAAATATCTAATTTGGTTAAATATTATCCTCAGAAATATGAAATGCTTCTTTTCGAATCAGAAGACTTAAAATTATATGAAGAATTAAAGTGAGTTCAAGAGTACCTAGGGAAAACTGAGCCTCCTTTTATCCTCACTAATATTCATTATTATTGCATTCACTCATTTTGCTAGTGTCATTTATTTGGGTAGAAACTTAGTGGACACACATTATTAATTTAACTGAGGAATTAATGAAAGATAAATGCTTTAATAATACATTCCCAGGAGGTAGGTCATTTTTAAAATTTTATTCAACCTATAAGTTTTCATTTAAAAATCATTCTGTTAATTGTTAAATGAAGATAAAAATTAATCTGTTATCTATTATATGAAAATCCAAGTTTTAATAAGAATAAAATAATATGGTAATTTGTATTAGAAAATATTTCTGCATTGTAAGTAACTATTCCCTATTGAAATAATTTAAATTGTGGACTATTAGTCTATTTAGAAATTATAAGAATTTAAATAAAATGAAAAAATTCCTCTCTTTATGGCAGAGTGTCCAAATCATTTTTCCAAAAGACTCTTTGTTATTATTTAACCTGAAGTGGGCAGTTTACCCAAGTATTCCAGACTATTTGAATAACTGATTTTGAAAGGGTTAACTTTATGAGGACATTGTTTTGCAACATGAAGCATGTGTGGTGGAAGGCTGAGCAGGATTAGTTAGAACAATATGGAAGATTAGAGAGGTTTTGGGAGATAGCATACAGGATGAAAGAAAATGAAGACTGAACAGGAAATTATCTCTGAAGACATAGGAGATAGAGAAGAGTTTCAACAAGCAGGACTCACTAAGTTTATTACCTTAGATCATTTCTCCATAATTGTCCATTACTCATCAAACCTAGTATAAAAGCACTTACATTTCACCATTTCTTTGGGTCTGCATTTCCATGTGAAGGCTTTCATTATATTTACCTTTAATATATAGTAAAATGTATTAAGTAAATCTGTGTGTGTTTTCTCTGGTTAACCCCTTTTTTTTGTTACAAGGGTCTCTGCCATGAACCTAGAATGGGTAGAAGGAGCAATAACTTCCTCCCCTACAAAGCCATGAACTGATCTAGTTTGGAAGACAAATATATAATAACAAGGTTCTAGAAAGTAAAAAAAAAAAATAGAAGTAACTACTCAGAGTTTCTGAGAATATCAGGAAAATATCATAGAAGAGGAACAATTTTTCTTCTGCCCTTCTAGGTCAATGGCTGGGAGGCCTACAAGTTAAACTGATGCAGACAGATGTCTTTCTGTTTTCCCTGAACTTTGTAGAAAAATCTTTAGTTTTTTGCCATTACAAATGATGTTAAATTTAGAATTTTCACAGGTATTCCTCGTCATGTTGAAGAAGTTTCTTTCAGCTCCTAATTTTCTAGAAATTTTTATCATAATAGGTATTAGATTTGTCTAATGCTCTTTGTGCATCTATTGATTGATCATGTAATTTTTCTTCTTTGGTCTGATATGATGGATTATATCAATTTATTCTCAAAACTTGAACCTGTTCTGCAGACTTGGCATAAATTCCACTTGATCATGTCTTACAGTATCTTTATTGTATTGTTTTACGCAGTTTCCTAATAGTTGTTGGAAATTCTTGATACAGAGATTGGTCTACGATTTTTCTCTTCTTAAATGTTGTCTAATTTGAGTATTATAACACTGCTATCCTCAGACTGATTTAGGAAGAAGTGTTAAGTCTTTTCAAGCCATGTTCTTTGCCTTTTAGTGTACCTTGAGATGTTGTAAAGTGGACATGGGGTACTGGATAAAGGAGCTGCAGTAAATGAGCTTGTGTAAAATAGTCATAGGTAAAGGGGAGGGAAGAGTGTTATAATCCTATGATTAGGTCCTGGTCTTTTGGTTAGCCTGTTTCCCCACTGTGCACTTCACCAGTGCCTCTTAAACCCTAGTCCCTTGCCCTACAGTTGGGACAGGATGGCTAAGGAAGCTGGAGTTGAGCCATTTTCTTCCCCTAGTTGGTTAGTTTTTAATAAAATCCTGGAAAGTCCAGATCTAGTGGTAAAACACATGCTTAACTTGCAGAGAGCCCTGGTTTCATTCCACAATAAAAACAACAATGAATACAATTTTAAAATAATAAGCATAATATTAAAACAAGCTAAAATTATAACATATACAACACATATTTCATGTTTATCAATAACAAAATGCTAATGTTACAAAAAAGAATAGAGAAAGGGACTTTCCAATAGATAAATTGGCAAAACAAACTGAATATGATTTAAAAGAATATTAAAAATATATTGAAAGATATTCAATCTAAGTATATACTTTCAAAAACAAAACATATAATACATTTTACCTATATAATTTCAATTTCAGAAGTAATCAGAAAGACCAATGCTAATAAACATATGATGAAAGAGGAACTCAAATATAGAACTATTTGGAAAGCCACTTTGTAAATAAAATCTGAAAAAATACACTCCCTTTGATTTAACAATTTCAATTCCCCAAATCCCTTCTGAATGATCCTGTATAGTGAGATATACTTATACCTGAGCTTGTTCTTTCTAAGTGGCAACACATAAATTTGGAAAGAATTTAGATGTTCAGTAATCGGGTAGAGACTTATTAAATATTATATATTCAAATAGTACATATTCATAGCAAATAAAAATTAATTTTTATCATTAAATAATAATTTGGAGAATATCCTATATTTACTCAAAATAAAAGATAGAAAGTATTTAAATCATATGATTGTATCTATTAAACTATCAACATTAAAACAACCTTCCACCCAAAAGTGTTTATACCATATATTCTTTAAGTAGATACACCAAAATTTCTACCATTTGCATTGGATTAGAAAATCAAGTATAATTTTAATTTTTATTATATAAATTTCGAAAAGAATGAGAGGAATTTTCTCTTTCTCATAGAAATCAGTATATTTTTAATCATACTGTCTTAAATTTGATATTGAGGCAAGTCTGTTTTAGATTCCATTCAAGAGGCCTTTCATTTGGTAGTATTTAAGTAAGCATTACCTGTATTAAATTGAAAGTGACCCTACATGAAAAAAACAATTGTAGTAATAAGGAATCCGATGGCATTTATCATAGTTTATGAAAATACTATTTTTTTTAAATTTTTTATTGTAGTAATTCGTGCAATATAGCATACATCTTTGTTAAGTACAAGTTGTTAACAACATATTTGCACACAATTCTCATTTGATCCCTTCCCTAATTCCCACCCCATTTCCTCCCCCTCCCTCCCCCTCAGGTTCACTTCAGTGAGTGACCTTGATATGATTGTGTATGAACATCATGTGCTTTAGGGTGTCCCTCTGCCCCCTGCGTCCACTACATTTAAATCAACTTCGTTGCTTATCGAGGATCACTCCTTTTCATCTGGAGACCCTCCTATGCCCCTTCTTCTCCCTAGCATCCACATATTAGGGAGAACATATGCTTCTTAACTCTTTGTGACTGACTAATCTCACTTAGCATAATGTTTTCCAGTTGCATCCATTTCCCTGCAAAGAACATGATTTTATTCTTCTTTATG
>PVLC010015790.1:0-36695 GCA_004027655.1 Graphiurus murinus
CCCAGGGCAGTCCTAGGGCCTGAGCAAGCAGTTACCTTTGGCTGTGCTGAGCTTGCAGGTGTAGACGCCACTGTCGTCCTCATGAACAGAGGTGAGCAGCAGCTTGCATTTGCGGCCATCAAAATGCATCTTGCATTTAAGCAGCGCAGGCTGCAGCAGGCGGCCGCGGCACAGCCAGTCCACCTCCACGTCGGCGGGACCCGCCACCAGGCACTCAAACAGCGCCATCTCACCGGCCCCCACGTCCACGTCCTGCAGGGGGGCCAGCACGGCCAGGGACCGGCTTTCAGGGTGTGCTGGGGGAAGGCAGCCACGGGGGCACGCACAGAGCAGAGACACACAGGGCAAGGGAGACAGACACACGTACCCACACACAGAGAGACAGACAGACACAGAGAGAGAGATGCATTTTGTTCTTCTGGAGACATGGAAAGCCCACCCACCCAGCCAGGACAGCAAGGAGCTCCTACACCTGGCTTTGAGATGGCAACCCAGGCTGGCCCATGGAGGGAGGACTCATGAGAGGCAAGAGGGAGTTGAGGGGGGGGGGGGCCCAGAGGGCCAGGTGGTGGCAGTGACGTCAATGTCGGCGGCAGAAAAGAAAACACGGCACACCAGCTGGGTATAAATGGGGCTTTATTTGAGCTAAGAAACAGTGTTTCCAAATACCACCACCCCCACTAATGGCCGACTCCTGTGCCAAGCCTGGCTAACTCCCCCATTCCCAGACAGAGCATCCCCCCGCCCCAACTGTGAGTGAGGGATCCCCCTCTGGGCCCCACACCTGCCAAGGCCAGGGCTCAGCCGGCGGCCTCTGGCTTTTGGTCTCTTGTGGACTAGAAAGTGTTGTGCCATTGAAACCCACTTTTGGAATGATCAGTGCCCTACCCCCTCCCAGTGGGCCCCTGTCTGCAGCCCCTGCCCTTTTGGGCCTCTCCATCCTGTGGATGCTATGTCCTGTCCTCTCCCGTCTCCTCACCCTGCCCCAGCTCCAAGGCATCCTTCCCTGACTGTCACAGACGCACAGACAGACAGATAGACAGACAGTGGCCTGTAGCAGCGTAGCACATGCACTGGCGTGGTGCTCCCCCTGGGGAGAGTCTTAATACCCCGATGGCCACCCCATCCCAGCATATGGTTCATCTGGGGGCCTCCGGGCCTGCACAGCCATGTGTCCACTTGGGAGGGAGAGTCCCCAGGGGCCCGTGGGCTACCCCAGGGTGCTGCATGGGCTGGGGAAGGGATGGGAGGCTGGGATGGGTTCCGGGCCGGCAGGCCGGCTGGGTCTGTGGGCAGGAGGCAGTGAAACACAGCGAGGTCCGAGAGGTGCCTGAGACAGGGGCGCGGCTCGGAGGGCAGCGGGGGGAGCACGGGCGGCCCCCTGAGCTCACTCGCCTGTGTACAGACAAAAACCTCAGTCAGCAAGCGGCAGGTTAGTGCGGCACACACACACTCACGCACACGCACGCACAGGCACGCAGACCTGGCTAGGGCCCTTCTGGATAGGGAGCTACCTCTAAAACTCTAGGGAGCACTGCTGCTTCTGGCTCCCCCACTGTCAGCCCTGCTGGGAGGACCAGTGGCTAGCCAGAGGCCGGGTCCCTGGGGTTCCTGGGTGGGCAGAGACCCTGGGCAACCAGGGGAGCAGCATTCACAGGCATCAGGAGAACCCCAAAGCCCGTGGGATGTTGGGAGGAGTCCCAAAGAAAGAGAAGCACCAAGACACGAGTTAACACAGAGAAGCAAGGCAGAGCCAGGCCCTGGAGAGAAAGGAGCAGCTGGGGAAGGAGAGCTGAAGAATTTAGAGACCAAAGAGGTGGCCACCGCAGGAACAAGAGGTACCAGGGAGGGTGTGGCAAGTAAGGCCTGGCAGAGGGACATGACTTTGAGGTCTGGGCTCCAGTGGGTGCCCAGGGAGGGTCTTGAGAAGTCCCCAGAGCTCGCCTCTGCTGGGCTTGAAGGGATGGAGCCTGGCGGGAGGGAGGGAGGAAGGGAGGGAGGAAGGGATAGATGATGGCAGAGGACGATGGATGATGAGGTCTTGAGCCGTCACTGCAAAGGGCAAGGTGGGAGGCGGGGCAAATGGCCAGCCCATTGGAGGAAAACAGTGGCCCTCAGCGGGCAGCCTAGCTCAAGTCTATCATCCCACTGCTTGGAGGCCCCGCCTTATGTTCCCAACTCAGGGGCCCAGCCCTCGCCACATCTCAGGGCTCTGCTCATCCTGGCACCTCTGGGGTCCCTGCGATGCTCCATGCCCAAGTCACCCCAAGGGTCCCTCCGAACGGGTCCAGATTCCAGAGTCTCCCCACTACTACCTCTCAACCACAAGATGTTCTGCAGAGCAGTGAAATAAGTAGGGAGGACAGGGGCGAGAGGAGAACAGGAGGGGTATGATGGCAAGGGCAGAGGCTTAGAAGAGCTGGGAGGATGGCCAGCTGCAGGAAGCAGGGGGGTGTGCAGGAGCCTGGGGAAGGCAGAGCTGTGTAGCAAGCTGAGTGTGGGCCGACTTGCTGTGTGTCCTTGGGAAGTCGTTCTGGGCCTCAGTATACTCCAGTACAATGTAAGCGGCCAGACTGGGGGACAGTGTGACATCCTATAACTGAGGTTCTGTGACAGCTGTCAGTAGGTGGGGACCAGGGCCAGGTGGGGGGCTCAAGAGTGTGAGGCTCTCACCTCGAACCTCCAGGCGGGCCTCGCACTGCCGAGCGCCATACTCGTTGACTGCTTTGCAGGTGTAGAAGCCAGCATCGCCCCGCTCAGCAGCCAGGATCCGCAGGCGGCAGAGCCCACCCTCGGCCTCCTCTGCGAATCGCCGCTGGTCCGGGCGCACGGGCTGGCGGTTTCTCAGCCTGGCAGAGGGGCAAGAGCTCAGTCCCAGAGCCCAGATCCTGACCTGCATGTGCAGCGAAGCAGGGCTGCAGAGCCACGCAGGCCTCTTCTTCCCAGCGCTGTTCACAAGCTCCCGGGGCCCAGGGCTAGCTTTTCATCCTGACACCATCTTCCTGTCCCCTCCAAGAATTTCCAGACCAGCTTGCCCACCTGGATTGAATCCAGAGCCTTATGCATGCTAGGCAAGTGTTCTACCATGGAGCTAAATTCCCCAGTCCTTTTTATTTTTTATTTTGAGACAAGGTCTCGTTAAATTGCCCAGGCTGGCCTCAAACTTGCAATTCTCCTGCCTCAGCCTCCCAAGTGGCTGAGATTACAGGTGTACACCACCATGACTGGCTTATGTAGCTCTTAATAGTTCTTAAATTTCCCCATGTATTATTTTTATCTACAATAGAAACATAGCTTTTCCCCACTTCCCCAAATGGATACAAAAGAACTCTCAATATTTAAAAAAATTACAGTGGAGGCCAGACAATTAAAAATGAAAGACAGAGCCAGGTGTGGTGGCGCATGCTTTTAATCCCAGTACTTGGGAGGCTGAGACAGAAGGATCCGGGTTTGCGGCCAGCCTTGGCTACTTAGTGAGGCCCTCCGCAACTTAATGAGACCCTGTTTCACAATAAAGAATAAAAAATAAAACTGGGGGTATAGCTTGGAGGTAGAATGCCCCTGGGTTCAGTCCCCAGTACCGCAAAACAAAACAAAACATGCTGAGTAACGGATGTTCTAGGCACCTGGGATGGTAAGACCCACATTCAACTCTGGGCTTTGGCACCTTAGAAACAGATTGTAGTGAGTGGGCCCAGCACTGGGTTGGGTTCTGAAAGTCACCGTGCCATCAACTGACAGAGGTACAGCTGGGACGCCTGTTCCAGGGGTGTGAGGACTCCCTGGCCAATTATCCCAAGTGGGCAGGCATGAAACCATTCATTCCTCAAACCCCTCCCCAGAAGGGGAAACCCTAAATGTAGCCTTGAGCACCACGGCAAGGGGCAGAGCATGCTGAGGGAGCGTATCACTGGGCCTGCGCCTCTGAGGCTCCACTGCCTTCCACCAAAGCCAGCTCCCCGGGGCCAGGCTGGGTGGGAGATGGTGCAAGTGGCAGCTACTCACCAGGAGACCACAGGCTTGGGCTCCCCCTGCACACGGATGCTCATGATGACATCTTGGCCTTCTCTTACTGACTGGTCCATGAGTGAGACCTGAAAAGGGACCCCGAAGTGTTGGAGGTGACAGGGCAGAGCGCTGGTTCCTGGAGTCTGGGGGATCTGCCAGTCTGACTAACGCTGGCTCTGGGGTAAAGTTTCACCTCTTGCTGGAGCCCGAGCATGGCCCCGAGCACAAGGGGCACACGAAGGAGCAGGGGTGCAGAGGGGGCTGGGCGCCAGCCTCAGGAGTCTGACCTTGAAGGTGGGGGGTGCCTTGGAGCCAGTGTCGGAAGAACGGCGGTTCTGGCTGGGACTGAGCTTCATGGTGGGGGTTCCGGGCCAGGTCTCTCCGGGCTCTGGGAACTCCTCTGGGGGGCTCAGGTACTCCTCGTCAGAGGTGATGGGGCTGCTGAAAGGGGATGTGGACCCACCTGGAGGAGAGACAGAAAGGATGCCAGGGGAGGCAGGAGGCAGAGGGACAGAGAGATCTGGATGGGGTGTCACACAGAGCCTGGAGCTGGAGCCGCTCCTGCAGGGTCCTGCCCTGACATCACCTAGACTCGGCTCACGGGTTGTGACCTTGCCAGGTATGCCTCACCCTGAGCCCCAGATCCCACCTCTACCAGGCTCATCAACAGTCACCCTGCTGATCCTCCTGGGAGGAGATAGCATAGGGAATGGCTGTTCTGGGCCTTGGGGGAGACCCGGAATTCCCTTGGAGCAGGGCAACCACCTTCCTGGCGTGGAGTGAGGCCTCACACTACCAATTACATTTTCTAAAGCAGGTGGTGCACGCCTCTGGGACCCCAGGTTGGCAAAGCCAAGGCACTCACTCGTTTCTTAGGCGAGCTGGGCCCAGGGCAGAGAAACACACACCTCAGACAAGCCCCATCCTGACCTCGGTCCAGGGCCAATGAGGCAGCACCGTCCAGCCTGCCCTCCCCCTCCCTTCTCAGCTTCCTGCCACAGACACCCCAGAGGCACCTGTTGGCCCCAGCCCTAGAGCACGGACCCCCAAACTCTCAGGGGATGGGAAAAGTGCAGAAAAGGACAGGTCAGTCTGGGGAAGAGGAGGGGGACACTGGAGTCTGCCTTGGGGGAGGGGTGTCCCCAGGGCCCTGATGCCCTCCCCTGCAACTGGCCAGGGGCCCAGCCTCACTGAGCTGGCTCCTATCCGACTGCCAAATACAGACATGAATCTGCCACAGCCCCCTGGCCCCTCCTCCTGGTTCCCCTACCCCAAGCCCCCAGCAGGCCTGCACCCCAACTCACCCGGAGTCTCTGCACACGGACCCCAGCCTGTACCTTCCTGGAGGCTCTGCCCTGGCACCAGGCCCTCCCACTGCCTGCCCACGGCCCACCCCGAGTGGCTCCCCAGGGAGGAAGAGCCCAGCCTGCCCAGCCCCACTCACTCGGAGGGCCCGGCTGAGGCCCCGCACTGAGCTGGCCCTGGGGGAGGGGAGGGATCCTAGCAGGGGGACAGAGGAGGTGGGGGTGACCAGCTAGAAGCTGGGTAGCAGGCAGGCAGGCAGGCAGGCAGGCAGGCGCTGGCTGGAAGGTGGCGCCTGCTGAGACCACAGGCAGCCAGGCCAGAGGAGGCTGAGCTGAGGGGAGGGGCAGAGCTGGCTGAATTTAGCTGCCTGCTCATTCCCAAGCAGTGCCGTCTGCCTTTCCTCTCCTTACAGCTCCGGACACTGACAAGAGCAGAGCCCCTCATGGGGCCTCGCCTCGACTCCAGAGGAAGACAGGGATGGGAAGAGGGGGGTGGCATGGCACTGTGGCACTCAAGACCCTTGCCTGACCCATTAGTGTCAACAAATCCACCAAAGGAGGTACTGATGACAAATGGCCCTGTCCTGTCCCTTGCCCTGACCAAGCCACCAAGATCCTGGGCCTGGGAATACACGGCCCAGTCTCCAACACTACGGCCAAGCCACACCTTACTTTCTCTGGCACTGAGAATCAGAGAACTATCAAGACCCCCATCAACTCGAGAGGGCCCAGAGCCCCCATCTATACCTTCCGGATCCTGCCATGACAGGCCTGACCCAGCAGCCACCCCGGGGCACGGGCCTGCACCCAAACTCCAACCCCCCCTGCCCGCAGGCTCCACTGGGCACCTGTTGGCAACTCGTCTTTACCCACGAGCCTCACCAGAGCCAAGGATGAGGAGAGTGGGGGCTACTTCTCCCCAATGGCTCCTCCTAACTAGCACTCATTAGCATCTAGGTTGGGGAAGGGGCTTGGAGACACAGCAAGAGAGGAGGGGGTGTCGAGCAGGGGGTATCACATGTCCTTCTCTGTCCTCCTGTCCCCTCACCCCACCCGGCCCAGGGCCACATTCCCAAGCTATGACCTGTATTTCCCAGCATTGCCAGTGAGGAAGGAGGGGTGGGGGCCAGGCAGAGGAGGGGCCCACCGTTCAGGCTGGCTGTCTTGAAGTAGGGGTGGGGAGGGAAGTCAGAATGGCACTTGATGCTGGAGACCTGGCTCCCAGCTGATGCTGAGATGATAGACGTGGCCCCTGGAGGTGTGTGCCCCTCTCCCCTCCACGGAGCTGGAAGTCCTCATCCAGGGTCACCTCCGGGCTGGACAGTGCTAACACAGCTCTGCCCAGGGAGGGAGGGTTTGCAGGGAGACTCAGAGACCTCTGGTGGTGGCTAGGGAAACAGCACCCCGGGGTGGGGGTGCATCCAGCCAGGGAGCAAGCCCAAGTCAAGCTCCTCCAGAGAGGGATTACAAGTGCAGCCCAGGCTGGAGGCTCAGTTTCCAGAAGGGCAGAACTAGCCTCATTGAGACAAGGTAGTGGTCCCCATCTCCACACCCCAAAACTGCATGGCCAAGGAGGCTGGAGGATCCTGGAGCTCCGTGCCAGGTTCTGGTATCACCTGTCACTCAAAACCACCTTGAGCTCAGTCCCTAACAATCCAGCCCTGCTCCACCCACAAGTGTGGCTCTCATTATGGGAGACATAGTTAACATCAGCCAGGAAGTAGGGAACAGGCATCCCCCAAACCTCAGAGGCACACACATACTCAGCATGCCACAGAAGGACCAGCCCTTCACACTTGCCCCCACCCTGCACTGACCCTATGTCCAACTCTGCCTCCAAGTCAAACACACTTAATGAAAATGCTGGTGTTAGGGAGCACACGAAATAGGGGAACTGTCCCTCCCCAGACCAGAGAGCGTCCAGCTGGTCCCCACTGTTTCCAACGTCCCCTGCTGTGGTCTCATCATAGAGAGATACTGGCAGCCACCACTGCCAGAATCTAGCACATGAAAGGCATCAAGCAAGGCCCTTTATATTAGGACTGTCAGAATGATCTTTGAACCACCTGGGAACTTATTTTGAAATACGGATTCCTGGTCCTCTCCCAACCCACAGAATTAGATTTTCTGAAATGAGAGGTCAGGAAACTGCATGCTCCAAAAGCAGTCCAGGTAATTCTTAGGTACATGAAAGTTCAGGGACCACTGCCAAGCCTCGTGGGAGAGGGCAACCCTAAGAGGCTGTTTCACTGAGTCCCAGCATACTCGGCCTTTCACCTTTAGAGCGGGGCTTTGAACCAGGAAGGTCTAACGCCACAGTCTGCGTGCTGCCCACTGCACCAGCTGGCCTCTCATCTTGAGCTAGGTCTGTTGACTCCCCAGCAGTGGGTTTCAAAGTTTACTGTGTACTGGAATCATCTTGAGGGCTCCTTAGACCAGGGTTTCCAATTTAGTAGGTCTGGGCTGGAGCTGATAGTGTGTATTTCTAACATATTCTCAAGGGGATGCCACCGCCGCTGCCGCTGCTACTGCTGGTCTGGGGACCACACTCTGAGAACTATGGCCCCACGGCCCCCTCTGCCATCCCAACCTCCACTCTTATGCAGAGTCTCATTTACCCCCTGCATCTGTGTGTCTAGCCCAGCCTCTTTGTGTTACCCCAGTTGCCTGCAGGACTTGGAGGCTCTGGGGCTCTCTGTCCCCCACTGCTGCCTCACACCCACCAGGCTGGGATAGCCACGTAGCCCCTGGCTGCCCAGAAGGGCCTCCAGGTGTAGCTGCCAGGGATAAGGAGCAGAGATGACATGGGCATCCCTCAGGTGCCGCTGGCTGGTGGGAGATGGGCCAGATACACAGACAACTAGAATAGTAAGCAGGAGTGAATGACAAGGTGGCAAGAAAGGAGCAGATAAGGGTCTCCGAGTACAGAGAGCTGGTGATGGCTTTGGACTCAGGGAAAAGGGGGGAACTGACAGAAGAGGCCATGTTGGAATTAGTTTGGTTTAAGCAGGGAAAAGGGAAAAGTATTGCAGGCAGAGGAACCTGCATGAACAAATATTCCGAGGGAAAACTATGTGCACAGAGGCCTGTAGCTCAACTGTCTGGTGACAGAAAAAGTAAGAAGCTAATTACCTGCTAATAACACTAGGTTACTTGCTGCCTCCAGCCTCCTTCAGGCCCCTATGGATCCAGACGGTAGAGACCAGCTGAAGGTGTGTGGCCTTTACTATGAAGGCCGATCCCTACCACTCTGGAGGAAGGGAGGAACATACTGGTGGCTGGCCAGCATTCCTGTGCAGCCGGCCATGTGTACCCTGTCCTCCACTCACTCTGTCTTAGTAGGTTCTCCATAGGTCTTTCTTTTTCTTTTTCTTCTTTTGTGGTACTGGGGATTAAACCCAGAGGCATTCTACTTTAGAGATATACCCAAGTCCTTTATTTTATTTTATTTTATTTTTTTCGGTACTGGGGGTTGGACTCAGGGGCATTCTACCTCTGAGCTATACCCCAAGCCCTATTTTTTATTCTTTATTTTGAAACCGGGTCTCACTAAGTTGCGGAATGCCTCACTAGGTAGCTGAGGCTGGCCACGAACTCGGATCCTCCGGTCTCAGCCTCCCGAATGCTGAGATTACAAGCGTGCGCCACCACGCCCGGCTCCCAAGTCCTTTAAAAAATTTTTTAAAAAAATTTTTTGTGGTACTGGGGATTGAACCCAGAGCATTCTGGCTCTGAGTTACACCCTATTTTATTTTATTTGGAAACGGTGTCACTAAGTTGCAGAGGGCCTCCCTAAGTTGCTGAGGCTGGCCTCAAACCTGCAATTCTGTTTCAGCCTCTCAAGTACTAGGATTATAGACATAGGCCAGCACACTTGGCTTATTTTTAGTTTTTTTTGTTTGTTTTAGGTACTGGGGATGGAAGCTGGGGGCATTCTACCTCTGAGTTACACCCCTAGCCTTTTTCATTTTGAAACAGCGTCTAAGTTGCTGAGGCTGGCCTCCAACCTGCAATTCTCCTATCTCAGTCTCTCAAATACTGGGATACCAGGTGTGGGCCACCATGCCCAGCTTATTTTTAATTTTGAAACAGGGTCTCGCTAGGTTGCTGAGAGTCTCACAACGTTGCTGAGGCTGTCCTGAAACCTAAGATCCTTTTGTCTCATGAGGCCTCCCAAGTACTGGGATTGTAGGCATATGCTACCAGGAACATCTGCTGGGAGACCCCTAGCAGGTGCTTCAAAGCATGAAGAATCCAGTCTCCAACCAGCCCCAGGCTCCTAAGCTCAGCATCAACAGGGAGGCCACTAGCCACCAAGCCTTACATGCACAGTAACTAAAACCAAGTAAATGAAAAATTCAGTTCCAGCTGGAGGTGCAGCTACAAGGCAGAGCACTTGCCTAGCATAAGCAAGGCCCTGGGTTCCAGCCGCAGCACCACAAGAAAAAAAAAAGAAAAGAAAAGAAAAGAAAAAAGTTCCTTTCCTCAGTTGCACTAGCCACATTTCATGTGCTTAGCAGGCACATGGTTACCACAGGGAACAGGGAAGATACAGAACACTTCCATTATCATGGAAAGGTCTACTGATCTGCACCGCCCTAGAGCAACTTGCTAAAGCTTCCCCAGTCTCAGTTTCCTCATCTGTAACATGGGCATAATAGCAGAACTTACCCTCATGAGGCTGGATTGAATGTCAATGCCCAATCGACACTGAGCCTGGTATGCAGGAAGCACTCAAAAAATGCTAACTAGCCAGGCATGGAGGCGCATGCTTGTAATCCCAGTACTTGGGAGGCTGAGACTGGAGGATCCGGGTTCACAGCCAGCCTCGGCTACTTAGTGAGGCCCTATTTCAAAATAAAGAATAAAAAATAGGACTGGGGGTGTAGCTCAGAGGTAGAATGCCCCTGGGTTTAATCCCCGGCACCGCAAAGAAAAAAAAAGGCATGGTGGTGCATGTACTTGGGAGGCTGAGACAGGAGGATTGCAAGTTCAAAGCCAGACTCAGCCTCAGCAATTTAGCGAGGCTCTCAGCAACCTAGCAAGACCCTGTTTCCAAATAAAGAATAAATTAAAAAAAAAAAAAAAACAGTAAGGGGGTATAGCTCGGAGGTAGACTGCCTCTGGGCTCAATCCCCAGGACCCCCTCCCCACACACACATACAAAATGCTAACTAGTTCTATTGTTTTTACCTGCTAATAACACTAGGTTTATTTGCTTCTCAGGTGAGTTATTTCTACAACCCTAAATCCCTTATTCCTTATAACATTCTCAGGCAGACCATACATGCTCATTAAAGGGGGCTGGCCTGATGTAGCTCTATGTCATCATATTCTCTATATTTTTGTCTTTCCAGCTGTAAAAATGGGAATATGGGAATATTCCCACTTGTCATGGTTCCTTCAAGGTGTGTGTGTGTGTGTGTGTGTGTGTGTGTGTGTGTGTGTGTGTGTATGTGTGTGTGTTACAGTGTAGCTCGAAGAAAGAGGTATAAAAAGGTGTGGGAAAGGACATGGTCCTCTGTAGACAGGATGCAGCACCTGGCGCCGGTGGGTACTCCAAAGATGCTCATGTGCTGGATTTGGCTAAGAGAGAAGGCTGCACTGCAGGTAAGCACACTTCTCACACTCCCAAGCCACCTGCCCCAGTCCACTCTCCCACTCTGAGACAGTTATTCAGCGGGCAGGAGGGACCTAGGGCTGGGGTGGGGCTGCTGGAGCTGGTAAACCCCAGACACTGCCTACACAGACCCTGCCTCCCAAACCAGGCGCCACATTCTCTAGTTGCCTGTTCCCTGGTTACCGTGGATCCCAACCAGGAATGGAGATCAGTGGGCTCTCAAAAGCAGGCCCTGTTGGGGTGAATACCCCAGGACTACACTGGGCAGCCAGCCCTGGTTTCCATGGCACCAGGGGTGGGGGTGGGGAGGTAGTAAGAAAGGGCAGTGGCTCTGTGCAGGCCTCTTCCCACAAGACACCCCACTCCCTCCCTCCACCTGCTCCCTCTACACCCACAGCCACACCCTCACAACCCATCCTTCACCCCCTACAGACTCCAGCCCGAGACCCACTCCTTTGCCAAATGTCTGTGCCACCACTGGTTCCGCCCACTCCGGCTGCTCTTTGGTTCCCTGGCCCCCATCCAGCAACTCTGGACCAAACAGCGCCTTGTAGGGTAAGAAAGTCAGCTTGCTCCATTATGAGCCGCCCGTGTGCCAGCCCCTTGGGTCTCGCCTGACTAATAGGGGCCGCCACGGTGCGTGATGCAACCCACTAACGTGACGAAGGCTTTCTGGCTCCCCAGGGTGGAGACGGTACAGAGATGGCATGACAGGCTGAGCACACAGGGCTCGGGATCGGTGGGCTTTGGGAGGGCAGGGATAGAGTCTCCGAGCACCAACAACATTCTGAAGAAAGGGGCAGGAGAGTGTAAGGCACTTTGCTCGTGGCAAGCTGAGCTGATGTGCACGCCACCGCCCCTGAACGCTAACAACTAACATTTGTCTACAGCTTTACAGTTCATAAAGCTCGTTCGCACATTCGCTTTCATCCGTGAGGATGGTATAATTATCTCTGGTTTACAAATGAGGAAACTGAAGCTTGGGGAGGTTCACTGTGGCAAACACAGAACTCCCAGTCAAGTGCTGACAGCTGCCATGCCCCAAGCCTCCTCTCAACCTTAAAAGGCTCCCAAATGGCCCCAAGCCAGCCAGTGGGGGCACCCCTCACCCCGCCCCTTGCCAAATCTCAGCCCAAGCCAGGTATTGACTGGAGTCCTGGAGCCAGGCCTGGGCCCCCTAAAGGGAGGGGAGAGCTGAGTCAGAGGCCAGATCCCAGAGGTGATGGAAGGACGGGAGCATGCAGCGGAGGGATGGGTATGATTCAGCGAGGTGGGAGGGGTGAGGAGAGGGACAGGGCCTCAAACAGGGCTACGAGGAGGGGCGTGAAGTGAGATGACAAAGACCTGCCATTCCACAAAGCCACGTGGTACAACTGGAGGAGCGGCATGGTGCAGGAGCTGAGAACAGACCCCAGCACAAGCTCTAGCACCGTGGAGGTGCTAAAGGCCCGAGACTGTGCGCACGGGCTGCCATCTGGTCCCCTGCAGCCCCAAGTACAAGAAAGGCACGGAATGGCACGTGCTGTTCCCCCTCCCGGCATGTCCTGCCTCTCCCCCTGCCTCCTTCAGGGCCGTCGTGTCTCAGTGCAGGCTTGCCAGGACACTGACCCATGCTACACTGTTCTGGGCGCTGGATTCTTCTGTCCCCCAGCCCAGGTCCTCTGAGCTAAGTTTGGGCACCCCACTGAGCATCTGGTCTGTCTTTTCCTTCTGGAATGCCCCCTCCCCATCCTCTCCTCCCCCTGCCCTGCTGCCCAGGGTCAGCACATGATCAGGCAGGCCCAGCCACCTGAATGAGTGGAACTGGTGATACCTCCTGACACCGGGTCAGCCCTGCCTGAATCAGAAGAAAACTGGGCTGAAACCCAAAGGAAGTAGTCCGACACCAAGTGAGGGCTTTTGTAAAAATAGAAAACTAGGCAGTCTAAGGTGCTGTCAGCTGGCCCCTCTTCAAGGATCGGGGTTCCACAGGAGGGGGTGGCAGAACTTGAAGGCCTCTCTTTTCACTGGGGTGGGGCTGTCCTATGGAGGAAATAACCTCAAAAGGTTCCTAGTGGTTCTTAAGTCCTTTGAGCTAAGAGATTCCTTTTCTCAGAGACTCAGACAATTTGCCATTCCCACAGGACCCTGTTCAGGGAATTGCCACGGGAAGGTGGCATTTATAGGATGTCTAAAGATGAATTTCACTGACTTCATGAATTAGCCAGAGTGGTGCTGTCTTGGGAATGTAGCCGCTGCTCTTAGGCCAGCACCATTTAAGACACTCTCTTCAGAGAGACCAACAGAGAAGTGGCAGTGCATGGCGGCTGAGAGCCCCAGCTCTGGGCTGCAAGGGAGAAGGGAAATGGGCCCATGGCCTCCAAACCAGCAGGAAGGGTCACACCTCACCCCTACCCAGCCCTGGGCTCTGTGAGATCCCTACCTGGTCTCACAGCCAGTGAGGCAGCGCAGCTGGCCTGGCCCAGCTCATTGGTGGCAGTGGCCATATAGCTCCCAGCGTCAGCTGCCTGGGCCTCTCTGAGCAGCACAGTGTGCCGCTCCCCCTCCGCCCGGATGAGCAGGCGGCCCTCGCTGCGCAGCGCCGACCCATCCTTGTACCAGGACACTGTGGGGAAGCAGCAAGAATCAGTTCACCATGACCCAGGAGGCTCCCAGAGGAAACCTCACCCACTCCTCTCCCCAGGCCTAGGGAGTTCTGGGGAATCTGCCCTCATTCCAGAAGCCCAGGCCTCTCTCTCTCTCTCCTCTCCCCAAGGAGCTCTGAGCAAGCTCCCAGGAACAGAGTCAGGGCAGCCCCGGCGGAGTGGATAAACTCCCCTGTGCCCACCTGCTCCCTAACAGGAGTCTATGGGAGCCCCCTTGTCCCTGCCCCACCTGCCCCCCAGCTCCAGCCTGCAGCTCACCGTGGGGTGGGGGGTTGGCGGTGACAATACACTTGAGCAACACGTCGGCCCCTGGCGCCACAACCGAGTTCTGCAGGGGGATCTCAAACACGGGGGCCTCCAGGGGCTCCTCTCCAGCGGACACATACGAGTCGTCCGATGACTCTGCGGGATACAGGGGTGAGAGGATAAGGGGATAGGATCCCTGCGGGGACAACTCAGGAGGAGTGAGGGTACTGGCTGCCCCACATCCTAGAAAGCCAAAACTAGAGATAGGAGCTTCAGGAAGGCAAGGATTGAGGGAGCAAAGGGTCTCTCTCGGAAATGTCCTGGGGCAGTGGAAAGAGAAAGCCAGAAGGAAGGTTCTCAGCCAGCCCAGAGCAGCCGGCCGGGGGCCACTTCATCCACAATTAGTACTGGTTTCTAGAGGAAGGTGGAGATGCCCTGTGGCTGTCTTCAGGTGAACCAGCCATCACAGGCAGCAGAGCAGACCTCATGCAAGGGACTCAGAAGGGCATAGGACCGAAGGAGCTCTAAACAGATGAGGACGAGCTATCAGCAACCTATTCGGAAACAGTAACGGTAGCTCACAGAGAACTGTCAATCCCAGGAGGCCACCAGATTCCAAAGAGGGAGCTGCAGGGTGACTGGAGAGGCCTCTGAGGAAGATCAGCTTCAGTTTCTTCCCTCAACCCAACAGTACCCCTGCACTTACTGCATACTGAGCACCGATGGGTACCCAGGATACAACGGGAAGTAAGAGAGGGCCCCAGCTTACAGGACGCTCATATACACAGACACTCCACTCTCAGGGCTCTCTGGGTATTTCCCAACTCTGACATTCTATTAGCTAGATAAAGGACAATGCAGGCAGCCAAAAGGGCAGTGGAGATCCCAGTTGTGCTGTTTTCTAGCTCTATCACCTTGGGCGGATGAGATAATCTCTCTGAGCCTCAGTTATGTTAACTGGAAGATGAAGGGATAACACCCAATACTTCTCATGCTGGCATACAGACTGAAATGAGATAACATCCCCTTGGGCTTAGCTAACACACCACCTCGGACATGGCAGTGGGTATCCAATAATGATGGTCAGCAGGATGATGGTCGGGAACATGGTCATCTCTAAGGATTCTCAGGTGGTAATATTTAAATTCAAAGTAATTCTGATGAAGAAGAAAACTTCAGGGTGGTAAGTGAACCAAAGATACCAGCAGGGTCTCCTAGGCACGGTGAGGGGAGCAGCAGCGGGTGGGATCCCGCAAGTCAAGGATGGCTTGTTCCCTCTGCCTCTCCTAGAGTGGGCCCCAAGCTGCTCTTCAGGATGTGCGGGGTTAGGGGGAACGGCCTTCTATTGGTGATGCTGCTCATCACCCATGGGAAGGCAAGAGACAACACACGGGCTGGCATGTGTAGGGACCACAGATCAGCTCAGCAATGCAGGAGGTGAGGATGGAGAGTGGAGGCTAGAAAGGGAGGCTGGGTCAGACCTTAGTGGCCATACATGGGTCAGGGGACAGTTCTGCGGAGGGAAGAACACAGTAAGGGTTTAGCTAATCCAATGCTTGCCTGGAACAGGGAACTGACACCAGCTACCATCTCTTCCCCCACAGAGGGAGGAGGGTGGCTGAGGGTTCCTTAGGTTCCCACCAGCACCTTCTCCCACTGTTGGTCCTTGATCAACAGCCAAGTGAAGCACTGGGCCTTAGGGGACCTGTGGCAGGCATCTGGGCACCGCCAGCCTTTGCAAACACCTCAGCTCTACCCATCCTTCATCCAAACACACCCACACTCCAACTCACTGTCACCCAAGGACCTTCACAGCACTTCAACCTGAGCCTGTGTCAGTGAGTTCCCCAGCAAAGTGCACTCTCAGGCAACCAGGCAGTCCCAAGGGAGGCCCTTCCTCCTGCCAGTCAGTCTTGTTTTCCCCAAATCCCCTCCCACCCAGGTCCAGGCACCTTCTCAGCCCTCTCTGCAGCCTTACCCAGCTCAGGGGAAGTGGGTCGAGCCCGGCGACCTTTGCCCTGGCTGCGGGTGCCTCTGTGGTCCCAGGCCCCCCAAGGACCATCCTCCTCTGGCCCTCTGCGCAGCCTCTTCTCAGCCTCAGGCCCTGCCCTGTTCTTCTCCAAGGTTTGGGGCACAGAAGCACCTTCCAGGCCTGGGGTGGCCCAGGGTAGAAAGCGCACGGCCTGCGCAGGAGGCTCCCGCTTCCGACCTGAGGAGGCTTTTGTCCTGGTCTCTGGGAGATCGGTGGCATTAGGGGGCGGCACAGGGCTCCTGCACTCCTGGATGGCTCTACCCCGAGTCAGCGGGAACTGATCCCGCAGCCTAACCTCCTGCTGCGGGCCTTCCCCCGGCTCCGTCCTGCCCACTGGCCCGCGGCTCCTGGGCCTCCCGGGCTCCTCGCCAGACCTGCCCGCGGCGCTTGGAGGGGGTGGTTGAGTGGCAGCGGGGCTCACGGCCCGCGGGGTCTTGGGGGTGGAGGGCCGGGAGAAGAGCGGGGGCTCGCCAGGCTCTCGAGGGGACGGGGCGCGCTGCAGCGTGGCGCGCAGGGACTCGTGCGAGCGCACCAGCTCCTCCCGCGACGTGGAGCGCCGTATGCGGCCCAGCTCCTGGGCGAAGCGCAGCTCGAGGTCGGAGGCCGGGCTGCGCTGTCGCGTGCGCTCGTCCAGGGAAGCAGCCTTCTGCTGGAACAGGCGGCGCCTCTCGGCCACACTGCCCCGTGGCGTTTGCAGCTCTTCCTGCGAGGCCCCGGGCGTGCCCCACTGTGCGCCCCCCTCCGACTTGGGCTGCTCCAGCGAGCGGGCCTTGCGCAGGGGCACCCAGGGCCGCAGGGGCGCTGGCGGCGAATCGCTGCGCTCCAGGCTGCGCCGTCGCTCCTCAAAAAACTGCAGCTTGTCCAGGATGCGGGAGCCCGCACGCACCAGTCTCGGCGAGCGGCCCAGGGCTGACAGGCGGCCCGAGGCCTCGCTCAGTGGCGTCTGGGGCCGGGACTCCGCCGTGCCTGCCAGTGAGGGCCCCGATGACTTAGACTTTTTCCCTCGCTTCTCTTCGGCTGCGTCCTCCGGGAAGACGGGCTCCTGAGTGCGCCGCTGGGGCGACGTGGGGGTGGCCGAGGGCTGGGCGGTAGGTCCTGATGAAGCCCGCTTACCCACCCGAGGAGACGGTGGGGGGAGCAGGGCGGACCTGGAGGGAGGCGGAAGGGCCGCACGAGGGCGCGGGGCTTCACTGGCAGGCTGAGGCTGAAGGTCAGGCTCCTCCCTGTGCAGTCCGCTCTGAGGGATGCTGCTGCAGAACCGAGACCGAGAGGGGTAGAGGGTTCAGGGTGCCTCCCCTCCAAGACCCTCAGCTTGTGACAGGGGTTGGGCGGTGGGGCATGCTGGGCAGGCTTGGGGGTGACATGGGCCAGAATCTCCTGCCCCCCACCCCCACAAGGAGGGCACAGCCAGAGCAGGTGCTGGGGAGAGGCCACCGGCTCAAGCACCAGAAGTCTGGGCTAGTGGCTGTGTCCAGGTAGAGACTCAACCCCAAGATCTCTGGCCAGGCCCCTCCCCCCAGCCCTGGAAGCTGGGAAACAGCGAGAACAGAACTGAGCATGAGGGAGAGAAAGAATGAGGCTTAGGACCCAAAGATGAAGTGGTAAGGGAGGATGGGAGGGCTGGTGGGGAGGGGCCGGGTCAGGAATGCAGCCTCCCACCCATTCCTGCTCCAGCTGGCCCCCACAGCCCTGCCCAGCCTCAGCAGGACACACCTCTTCCCAGTGCAGTGGCCCCTCGCAAAAGGGCAACATGCTCCTCTACTAGGCACAAGTTTGAGTGAGCACTACGCCGTCCCTGTGATGACCCACTTCCTGTGCAGACCTGAGCCCTCTACTAGTAAGAAACAGTGGGTGACAATGGTGTCCCTGGGAATGAGATACCCAGGCTCCCCCCTTTTTTTGTACTGGGGATTGAACCCAGGGGCATTCTACCCCTAAGCTACACCCCTAGTCCTTCTTGTTTTTTGTTTTGAAACAAGGTCTCACTAAGTTGCTGAGGCTGCCTACCAACCTTTGATTCTCCTGTCTCAGCCTCTCAAGTACTGGGATTACAGGTGTGCACGGTTTTTGCCCACTCTTTTACTCAATCTGCCCCCAGTATAGCCCTTTGTCTTTGTACTGTCCTTGGGGTCCTTGGAAACCCTCCTGAGAAGCACAGAAGTACCCTCCAAGAGGTATGCTCAGAAATAACTCAGCTCAGAAATAACTACCAAGTGGGCCTGCCTGAATGGGAGTGGGGGATGGATAAAGAAAAGAGAAGGCGCCCATCTGCTCCAAGGAGCACCTCTTCACTCAACACAGCTCTGATGCCTGAGAGGTGGGCCTCAGTTTCCACCATGTGTACTCTTGAGGGGGACACATCAAACATAACTATTGACAAAAGGAATCTGAGACCTATTGCCATACCTGACACATTAGACAGCTTAAAAACTTATGAAATGGCTTATTAAACATTTACTGTGTGCCAGGCATGTACTAAATGCTTCAAATACATTGAGTCATTTAGTTCTCACAATCCCCTTGAGATAAGAGCTGACATTACTCCCATTTACAGATGAGGAACTGAGGCCTCAGTGAGGTTAAGTGCCCTCCCAAGGTGACATAGCTAGAAAGTGGTGGGCGCTAGGGTTGAGCCCCAGGTAATCTGACCCCAGAGCCCCTGTTCCCTTCCAACCATCTGGGTTCCTAGGGACACAGAAGGGAGGAGAGATAATAGAGTACTAGCCAGGAGCAGAAGTTCTAGGGGTGCCTGAATATAAGGGTGTTTTAGCCTATCCTGGTCAGCCACCCACACTGGGAACCGACCTCTAGCTGGGGGCAGAGGAGGGGCAGGCAGTCCTGAGTGCCCCCAGGGAAAAAGCCTCAGTCTGCCACCTGCAGGGAGGCAGAGTCTACTCTGAGGGAGGGGCAGCAGCGTGCCCCAGGAACAGTCCCTGGGAACTGGGTGAGGCCCAGAGAGAAATCGAGGACAGCAGAAGACGCCTCTTGCCGGGAGCTCAGAGCTCCAGGCCAGACTCTGTGCCACATACATCACTAAGGAAATGGGTTCCTCTGAAGTTGCCATAGCAACTCCAGGCTCCGGCTGGGGCCTGGGAAAGAAAAGCAGGGAAGGAAAGACAAGTACAGGGCACAGGAGCGCCCGGTAATGCCAACCAGATAAGCCAAGGGAATATCCGGGGCCTCTAACCCCAGACCCAGACCCCTCTCCTGCCCACCTCTGGCCACTCCAACTACCCTTGAACAGCCCCCTACCTCGGGGCCCCTTCTTTCTCCTCCACAAGGGCCCCCCCACTCACCTACCCATCACAAATCAGGTCCCCCTTAGCTCCCCAAATGCCCCCCATTACCTCTCCCATCAGCCACTCCCCTCTTCGGCTCTAGCACTGCCTCCTGTATCTGCCAACCCCCAAATTTCCCAAAATGGCTCCCCTACCTCACTCTAACACCTCCGCTCCTTACCACCCCCTACCAGGACAACCTTGGACCCCACCCTCAGCGCCCCCCAGAGATCACCACACGCCCCCTGCTGCTGTCACTCCAAGCCCTCCTCCGCCCCAGCCCCCTATCTCCAGTCCCCTCTTCTCCCAGCCCCATGCCTCCCCACAGCCCACATCCTCCGGCTTCGGCAGGCCCCTCGCCCCATCTGCCCCTGACCACCTCGCTCTCTTCTCTCTCCTGGTTGCTGGCTTGCTCCCCTGCTCTCTCCTGCTCTCCCGGGAGCTGCTGTGCAGAAAGGTTCTGTTCCTCCCAGAAAAAAGGCCCACATGGGAACAGGAATGTGCAGAGAGATGAAAAGGCAGCAGCTGCTGAGACAGCAGGCACGGAGGGGGCCCCCGAGGGGGGGATCCTGGGGACAACTGGAGCCTGAATGGGCGAGGCAGGAGAGGGCCCCTGACAAACTGGAGCTCCCAGAGGGGACGAGGAAGGGACAGAGGGGTCCATGGGAATGTGGAGATGGCACGGTGAGCCAGGACAGGTGGGAGCAGGAGGATGTGGGTGGCGACGGATGGCCCAGAAGGAGGGAGCGGTGTGGGAAGAGTGTAGCGGGGCCAGGAGTGGAAGCAGTGGGGGGTGGAGTGCACAGAGATGGAGGGGCCGGGAGATGGGGTGGAGGCTGATGGAGCAGTGACGGGCAGTGCAGGACAGCATGGTGAGATGGGACAATGTGGGCCCAGGTGAGGCCGTTACTTACACGTGGATGGAGAGCGCCCGTCCTCTGTACAGACTGAACGCGCTGCCATACAGGTCACTGGCCACCGAAAGGCTATCCTCTGACCCCCAGCTTGCGCCCACCAGATTAGCTCGCGATGCCCGCACCAGCGGCTCCACCCCCAGGTGCCGTGGCCCGGCCCCGGTTGCCTGTGCTTGCCTTGGGCTGCCTGGGAGGCGGCGGGTGCCACTCCCGCTGCCCGCTTCCTGTTCCAGGACCGTCTGCCCGCTGCCCCACCAGCTCACTTGCTCCTCCGAGGTGCCTGTCACGGAGGTCGGGGGTGTGTCCAGGGAGGTGCCCACCAGGGTGTCAGAGCCCCCTAGAGAAAGGAGTACGGTGAGACCGAGGTGCTTCTTGTGGGAAGCCCACCTGCCTGCTCTGGGAACACCCCGAGAGCTCACCCGTGGGGGTGCTGAAGGCCCCGTCATCCCGCAGCTCCAGGCGCTGGGTCCCCTGCACATTGCTGATGTCATCCTCAGCAGTCTCCGAGTCTGGGGAAGATGGGGTCTGTGTGGGCAGGGCCCTCCTCCCTCTGCTTCCAACTCTTCCCTATGTCGCCTTCTGCCTCCCCAACAGCAGCTCCATCTTACCATAGGTGGGTTTCCAGGGCCAGGTCTTCTCCCCTCTTTTGCTCCCCCTTCCCAGCCTGGGCTGCTCGGGGTAGCCCCTCCCATGCCGGGGCCCTGGCTCCATCTCTGAGCCTTCAGCTCCTCACCCTTGCCTCCCAGGGACCTCAAAACTGCCACTCCTCTCCAACCCCGTCACTGGCTCACTGGGGCCTCATCCCCTCTCCCTCCTTTCTGTTGGTCATAGCTTAAGTCCCCGTGCAGTGCCCCAAATCACAAGGTCCTAGGTTCCCTGGCTCTAAATTCTGGGTTCCAGCACCCCAGGAACAAAGGGGAGTCACCTCAGAGTCGTACTGTCAGGGCACTCGACCAACTGCAGGACCAGCCTGTCCTGTACCCCGAACCAGCCGGAAGGCATCAGGGTACAGCTGAGGCAAGGTGAGGAAAGGCTGGGGCCGGGCAGGGAAGAGGGGGGTGTGGGGGGCTAGGGCAGGAGCCAGCTTCCTACCGTAACTTTGCTTTCTGCAGGAGCGGAAAACTTCGCTTCCATAGGAGCAGCAGGAGAGAGATGTGGACAGACAGTTATCAGAGTGTTTGCGGGGAGGGGAGACGTGGAGGGTAGGGAGGACAGAGGGAACACAAGGGTCCCCAGTGCCCAGAGATGCCTTGTGGTGATGGCTGGGAGAGGGAAAAACCTGGGATGTGCTCAGGACCGGGGAACCCATATGCTTAGGCTGGTCACCCCAACTGCTCCAGCGATTCTGGTACCTTGGCACTTACTGGTACTCCCATTGGCCACACACACACCTGCCTATGCCCAGCACCAGACCTGGGCCTCCCGGATAGTCGGGGTCAGGCCCGCCCTCTATTACAGCATTTCCACTATGCTTTGGCTCCTCATAAAAGAAGCCCCATCTATCTTCATCCTGCTGTGACAGGCACCTTCCTGGAGACCCATCTCTTGGCCTGTTGAGTAGTCCTTAAAAATGCCCAGGTGTTTGTTAGGTTAAGAGCAAAGATTCCTGGGCACATTTTCAACTCTCCCAGAATCTAACAGGTTCTGTGCCTCAGTTTCTCCCTGAGTGCCATGACAAGCAGGAGCCATGTGCTGGTGGCCCCAGCATGGCAATGTGTGCCTCCTCGAGTGGCCCTGCAACTGGAGGACAGGGAGCCCAGACCTCCTGGTGGGGTGTGCTGGTGAGCCCCCTCCTGACTGCTAGTTCCTCTCCCAGCTGCAGGGCACAGGAGCCCTTCTTGGGTGGGTGGGCGGGTGGGCAGGCGAGTACATGGGGATATCTTCAGGGCCTTGATGCCTCATGAAGGGACATGGACCAAGAGGAGTGGGCATGGGCTAGAGCAGTCCACGCACCATGGGTAAGTCGGCCAAAGGCCCGGCGGGAATGGCCGGTTTTCTGAAAGAGAAAAGCCAGAATGAGTTGTTGAGAGTGAGGCTTGCTCCTGAGTCCCTATACCTCCGATCCCGCCCTGCTCTATCAAGCAGAAACACGTTCTAGGGGCCAGTGTGTGTGCTTGGGTGAAAGGGGGGGGGGCAGAGCCACAGCTTGCCCTGTGGAGAGTATCTCCACTCTGCGGTCCTCCAAGCCACCTGGCTTGGCTCAGGAGGAGCAGGGGAGGGAGGCGAGAGAACAGCGAGGCTGCAGGACAGAGGCTCACAGCCTGGGTCAGAGCAGCACCCCCAGAGAGAGAGAGAGGAGAGGAGACAAGGTAGCCGGGATGGCTGACAAGGAGAAGATGGAGGGGGTGCGCTTGAATGGCTGGGAGAGCCAAGGCCAAGGACACGGATTTCTGCTGGGGTGAGGGGATGGATACCTGGGATAGGTGTCAAGCTGGCAGGGAAGGGGTGATGTGGGGGCAAAGGGCAAAGGAGACCCGGGTACACGGAGGGCAGGGCAGGGCAGTGCTTGGAATTTATTTATTGAGCCCAGCGCGGATTCGTTCGCCTTGCTCTCAGGAGCTCCGGAAGATGGAAGGCTCCAGGAGTGGGTAGGCTGTGAAAGCCGGGCGGGGGGCCGGGGCTGGACAGAGGCGAGAGAAAAAGAGATGGCGAAGCAAGTGGGCGCCGCTACCGCCGTGGCCTCTCCCGGTGGTCGCGGGGATTGGGGGCGATGGGGGGGGGAGCTCTGCCCTTCAGCGCGGGGAGGGGCCTGCGCGCTCTGGACGCCAGCCGGGGCGCCCCCGGAACGCGCTCGACCCGCCGCCATCCGCGGGGCTGGGGTGGGGCCGGCGCCGCTCCCGCGCCCCCTCCCCCGGGCCTAGCCGCCGTGACCCGCCCTCCCCCCGGGGCGCCCAGCCCTTCCTGCCCCCTCCTGGCGTCACCCGCCCCCGGAGCCCTCACCTGGAAACGCTTCTTCACCCACAGCTTCTTCATGGCGGGGGAGGGGGCCGGGCCGGCGGCCGGGCGAGGAGGGGACGGCGGGGGCGGGGCGGAGTCGGAGGCGGGGCCGGGGGCGAGCTGGGGAGCGGGCGGGAGCCGGCGCGGGTGGCGGAAGGAGCCGCCGGGCCTTGGGAGCCCGGTTGGGGGGGGGAAGGCAAAGGCGAAGGCGGCGGCGCCCAGAGCCCGCCCTTCCCCCGCCAGCCTGCACCCCACCTGGCGCCCCTGCCCTTTCCTGCCACTCTGCGTCCCCCGGGGTGGCCCTCACCTGCCTCCCAGCCCGCCCACCGGACGAGGTGCCAATCCGACGCTGAGAACCCGCAGCCCACCCGGCATCTGCCTCCGGGACCCTGGGCACGTGGGGAAACTGAGGCACAGAAAGGGGTACAGTAGTTGCTAGCTCAGGCCACTCTCATTGGCAACCTGACGTGGCCTCCTCCCGCAGGGCAGCCCTGGAAGGTCAACGGCATCTGAACACTCACTCCGCAAACATGCGCACACGCACTCTGTGCCTGCGCTACCAACTCACCGCAGGGCTCGGCGCCAGCTGGGACGCCTAGGTCACACGCACAGCAAGGGTCTTTGGGGTTGGGGGCTCCATGCTGACACGGACCCACACTGTAAAACCCTCAGGGTCCTCAGGACAGCCAGAGAGGGCTTTCCTCCCTCTACTAAAGGTTTCTCATACTCTCTGCACCGCCCTCCCCCTCCGTCCCACTGCACACGAACGCACACACAAGCTGAGGTGACCAGAGGCACCCCTAGTATTCACAAAATCAACCCGTGTTCTTACTCACCAGATTTTTTACTCTGCCCCCCCAACATTCCCCTCCCCTTCCCCACCCTACCCCACTTAGCACCTTGAACACTTGGCAAAAACAAAGTTCAATCCCCCCTTTCCAATAATCATTGTAGCTAGGTTTCTTTAGCATTTACAAAGTGCCACAAATGCAACACCACCACCCCCACTTACAACCACCCCATGAGCTTGAAACCCTTAGGAGCACCCCCATCCCCACCACACTAACAGGCAGCTGGGGCTCAGGGAAGTCCTATTCCTCAATCAGTCCCCAGATCATGGCCACGAGGTGCCAATCCTGGTTTCTAAGCTATGACTGCAGACCTAATTGTTAACACTTACTGGATTCTGGATCTGTACTAAGCACTTTGCATGAATAAACGCACTCACTCCTCACACCAAGGAAGGAGACTGAGGCACAGAGGGGTTACTTGCCCAAGGTCACCCAGCCAACAAATTGAGGGAGCCAGGATCCTATGACTGGGTGATTAACCATCATGCCATAAAGCATCACATGTTGATTGGTATGTCCCCTAAAGGTACTGCTCCAAAGCCTGGGTACTAGAACAAATACAGAGACAGACCAAAGTGTTCCGTTCAACCTGCACAGCGGTGGGGGGCGGGCAAGCAACTCAAGTTCAGCATCTCCCTTATTTGCGATTTCTACGTGGTTCCTGGTGTTATTTGAGTGTGCAGCCCCTTTATTTTAAAGTTTAGGGCCCTGCCTTGTACCTTCTGGGTACATACAAGTGTTCTTTGTTTCCTAGACGGCCAGTAGCAAATGTTACACATACAGACAAATGCACAGGGCCGTGAGCTGAGACAGCATGCGTGTGTGTCCATATTCATTCCAGCCAGAGGGCCCTGGACACCCCCAAATATACCCACTCACAGATGGGGAGCCGAGTGGGGAGGGGGGAAACTTGAGCCTGTTCCCCAGGAGAATCCGAGGGGCTGGCACATTCCATAGCAAAAATAGCCAATGGGCAGCAGGCATGAGTGACGGGACAGCTGGCCGGGCGAGGAGGGGCCGCAGGGATCCTGTGCTCCTGCCTGGGCCTGCACTGCTCACCCCCAGAGGGCCGGTCTGGAACATGCTCTGAGGGTGGGTCTCTGCATTTGGTCCCAGACCACTCCATTTTCCCTTCGTGGCTGGGCAGCCACACTTCCCTGCCGCTTCTCCAAGCCCAGATGCCCCATCTTGGTACTGCCAGCATTTCCCCTTAACCAGAGAACCTTCAAAGCCTCCTGCCATGCCTGATGTCTCACGCAGACTTTTCTCTGTCTCCATTCTCCTCCCTTTGCCTCCTTTCTCTCCTGCCTCAGCTCCATTTCTTCCTCCTTTCCCTCTCTTACCCTGCCCTGTATTTTTGACACACTGTACAATTTACTTATTATATTTGTGGCATATTGTCTGTCTCCCCTCTCTAGAAAGTAACCCCTAGGAGAACTCAAATTGAGTCTTTTCCCCTCCACTCATGTATTCCAAGCACCTAGAACAGTAGCTAGCACCTCGGAGACACTCAATAAATATGGGGATGGCTGATGGAGCTGCAGGGTAGGGAGGGGGACGGTGAATCTTCAGGAATAGCTCCCTCCTTCCAGCCTTTCCCCCTTCTCTCTCCTGACCTAGGTCCTTTACCAAGAAACAGCTGGACAAACAACTATCCCCAGATCTTCCTGGGAGGACCTGCTCTGATCAGCAAAGTGTCTACTACATGGGCTTTGGCTGACCTGGGGTCGGGAGCTCTCTGCTCCTCTCCTGCCTCCCTCCCAGTGCTCCTTTCTGCTCCCATGATAGCCCCTCCTTCTCTCCCTGATTGACGTTTGGTATGAATGGACAGCAACACTCTCCCATACCCATTCCCAACTCCATACAAGTTTCCTCCTGGCTTTTCATACTGACATTCCAAATTCCAGGAGAAAAAGATGAAACTGCAGGATATTCCCCAATGTAGGTCCTGGTGCGTTCCACATCTACCCCTTGCCTAAACTGGCCCTCTCGCCCTATCTCTAACCTCTGCCTTCTATGTCTTCAAGTTCCCAGGATGGTTCGCTACCATCTGTTGACCTCTGGCCCTTCTGATTAACACCAGATTCTTCCAGACCCCGTACAAAACTAACACACGTGAGCATCCTCCTCCCAGCTGTGCCCTTTCCTGCTACCCTCTGTCCTATGCAGAGGAGCCTCCCCCTTTGGCCGCACGTGCCCCAAGCTTTGAGGGTAGTACTTGCTCTGGTTACTTGACTTGCATGAGGCTCTGCAGCCTGTGCAGCCAGAAGCTGGTGTTTTGAATGGGAAGATACCTGCATCTGCTGGAGACTGGGCCAGAAGGTGGATAGCAGTAGTAACAGGATAAAGATGGTCATGATGCCAAATCCTTAACCTAGTCTTCCCACACCCCCTGTTCTGCAGACAGGCAGTGTGGACCTGGAACCCAGTTTTCGGACCTAGACCTGTCACCTTCCTAGCCACGTGACCTTGGGGAAATGTTGTCTTTGAGCCCCGGCTGTCTTTATGAATAGCAATCAAAATAGTAACCCAGTGTTTGGAAGATTCAACCATTAAATGGGACACTTAAACATTTAAAGATTTTTACAAGTATCCTACATTTCTGTCTTCACCTCCTTTGTTTACTATTTTTCCCACATTTCTGTACCTCCAAATCCCACCACTACCACCCCAGTTTTCCATTCTCCAAACTCCCCAGCCTGCAGCCCACTCATCTCCTCAGGGACCTAACCTCCCAGAGCCGTGCCAATACCCATCCATCCTGAGCTAACTTCTCAGGCTTTGGGAGTGCCAAGAGCCCTAGCATCATAATGCCTTGCTGGGCCAGAGCACAACCCCAGCCAGGAAACTGCCTCTTTCCCTTTGCAGCCAGGTCCTTGCTTGGCTTCCTCGAGTACCCTGAAGTCCTGCTGTTGATTCCAACTAAGAAAGTTTTCCATGAGTGAGTGTGAGCAAGGCTGAGCTGTTTGTGCAGCTGCCTTTGAACAAGGAGCTGTCACTGGGAAGGAACTGGGGAGGGGTGGGCAATAGAAGGAGAAAGAAGCCAGACTCACCCAGTGAGTCTCCCAGTATCACCAAAACAGAGCTCCTTCCTCCTCCAAATCAAGGAGAAGGGCATAATAATCAAGCACATGGTTCTTTGCAATGGGACAGAATGAGCCTTCTGCCTGTTCTGCCATCTCGTCTCTGTGCAACCTGGACCTGTTTTCAAATGGGACAAGCTGCAGCCCAGTTCTCTTCCTGGTTTGTTTGTTTGTTTGTTTGTTTATTTTTGGTACTTGGGATTAAACCTTGGGGAATTCTACTTCCAAGCTACATCCCCAGCCCTAATTTTTATTCTTTATTTTGAAACAGGGTCTCATTAAGTTGCGGAGGGCCTAAGTAGATGAGGCTGGCCAAAAACCTGGATCCTCCTGTCTCAACTTCCCAAGTACTGGGATTACAAGTGTGCACCACCATGCCCAGCTCTCTTCCTGTTCTAAGTCCAGCCCCACAGCACCCAGGGCCTTTTCCTCACCCAATACCCCTTAAGGCTGCTGTTCACCAGAGCAGCCCGGCCTGGAGACTGTCTCTGGCCTCTATCTAGGTATGTGCAGCCAGGGCTCAGTGCAGCCCACCACGCCACACAAACTACAAAGCAGCTAGGAAACAGCCCTGCTGGGGCCTTTCCATCTCATCACTCTCCCTACCTGGGGGGACCAGGGCAGGCTAGGAGGCTCCCATCTTCAGCAATGCCAGGCCAGGCCACTCCCCAAACACTGGACAGCACCTGCCTCTCCTCCCTTCAGAAGTTTGTGGGTAGTAAAGAGGCTCCAGAGCCCAAGCCGGAAGCACCAGGCATCACGACCGTCTTTCTCCTGTCAGTGTCTCAATCTGCCTTCTGGCCCAATCACCAGCATAAGTAGACATTTTTTTTTTCTTTCAAAACACCAAGCTCAAAGCCAGGTGTGGTGGCGCACACTTGTAATCCCAGTACGTGGGAGGCTGAGACAGGAGGATCCGGGTTCGAGGCCAGCCTCAGCTACTTAGTGAGGCCCTCCGCAACTTAGTGAGACCCTGTTTCAAAATAAAGACTAGAAAATAGGGCTGGGGGTGTAGCCTGGAGGTAGAATTGCTCTGGGTGCAATCCTTAGTACTGAAAAAAAAAAAAAAACCAAAAACAAAAACAAACCACCTGTACAACCTGAGGAGCCATGTTCAAGTTCTGACATAAAACAGCCATGACTAGCTATATGTCTCCGGCAGATCTCCCTCCCTCCCCTCTGGTTCACACTGTCCTCACCTGTAAAAGGAAGTGTTTGGAGCCGCAGTTTTCTGTGGACCTGTCCAACATTAAACAAACATTATGACCATTATTCTGTCTCTGCCCTTCATTTCCTGTCTCAAATAATCTCTCTCCTCCTAGTTCTGTTCTCATTAACTCAATCTATGACTTATGATCTGTTTTCAGCTCCCTTTGTCCCTGAGGGGACAGGAACTAGGTAAGAACTCCAAGGAGTCCACTCTTCCTCTAACTCAGCATGTGCTCCATCCCCTGACCCATCCTGGGCTGGGGAAGCCTGTACCTGACCAGCTACCAGACCCGTCAGGAGGAGCCACCCCTGCCCCTCTTTGGCCCAGGCCTGGCCACAGGGACCACGAGGAACCTGTGGTTGGAGACTCTAAGAGACAGCAGGGCAAGGCTGGGAGAGGAAGTACCGAGAGGTCCATTTCCTGACTGGACGGCACCCTGAGTCTTCTTTCTGCCTCAGCTGCTGAGGTCTTTCATCCCTCGCCAGACCCCAAGGATTAGCCCCTACAGGACACCACTCAGCTGAAGTGAGGCAGCCCTCTTGCAAATGCCCAGAACAGTGATACCTCCCTGCAGCTCTTTGCTGTCTCTCCCAAATGCAGCCCGCTTCCTCCGAATTCTGTTTCTCAAGGCTCTGTCTGGCCAAGGCTCTGTCTTTGGCTTTAGAAAAGAACCATTTGGCTAACTCAGGGGCTGAGGAAATAAAAAAAAAGGGAGCCCTAAAAGTAACCCAAGGAGAATCCAACAGCCCCAGAAGGACCCAGGCTCCTGCCCCTCCCCTTCTGCCTTGGACCACCAGCCTGGAACTGTACCTTCACAAAATGTGGGCGCGCTATGAGCCCCTGCCCAGAGCATCTCCCTTCCATGTTCTCCAAAATTCACTCTGGAACCTCAGTAGACACGGTCTCCAGGCCTTCCATACCAGCTCTACATGCCCCGTCCCTCTGTACTACCACACAGAGTCCAGAGCCTTGCACAACCCACACGTGTTCGTGTGCAAGCAGATATGCGCACACACATACATGCAAGTGGATTCTCGGGCAGCCACCTCCATTGAAGTTCCAGCCTTAGCTCCACCTCCTGATGTCCTAGACCCTTCCTTCCTCCAGGCCCCTCCACCTTGCTGGGTGCTGAGCATACAAGCCCTGACACAGCCACGAACTGCAGGAGCTCTGACCCATCCCCTCCACGCCCAGCCTGGACCAGAGGAACTGGCCCCTCCTTGGGGCAGGCACACACCCTTAATGGGCTCATCCCTCAGGTCCCAAGCCTGTATTGGAGCTGAAGAGGAAGATTCCCCCAGGAGTCTTCTCTCTACCAGACAGCCAGGAAGCCTTCCACTACAGAATCCTCCCGTAGACATGTGTGGGTCTCGGGCTTGGCTCACCCACTGCAGACCCTTGACCCCTGACCTCCCTGGGGGGAGCCTTTCTACCTTAAACCCCGCTCCCCTCCACTTCTGGGCCAGCCCGGCTGAAGTCTGGGCACCTGCGAGGACAGTGGAGGAACCACTACCTGCCCACGTGGCCTGGGCAGCCCTTCTCTGCTCCTGCCTCCCAGCCGGCCAAGCGCCCCGCACCTCCCCATTACCTCCGACCTCCAGCACCGTGAGAACAGCCTCACAGGAGGCCTGGCCCCTCTCGTTCTGGGCCCTGCAGCTGTACACGCCGGCGTCCTGCGCTCCGCAGCTCCTCAGCCACAAGCAGCTGGGCTCGGGGACCGGCGCGGGCAGGGGCTGCCCATCCCGGAACCAGCTGAGGCTGGGCTGGGGCGTCCCGCTCACCACCACCCGCAGCCGCACGTCGCTGCCCGCACACACCGCCGCGTTCTTCAGCGGCCGCAGGAAGATCGGTGCCCCGGCCGTGGGCCCTGCAGCCGGGGCCCCTCCGCCGGCCCCCACCTTGGCTCTCTTGGGGGGCACCCCGGGGCTGGGGGGTGCCCGCGAGCCCGCGTCCTCGCCTCGCGTGCCCCGGGCTTTCTGCATGGCCTCTCTGAGCTGGGCTGTGGGGACGCTGGAACTGGGAGGCCACAGGGGCCCCCGGGGGATGGTGCCCTGGGAGACGAGTCCTGGGGGGCCGGCGGCTTGCCTTCCTGCTGCCCGCCCGCCCGCCTTCGGCCTGTGCTACCCAGAAGGTCACCAGGGCGGCCGGCGGTTGCGCCTCGGGGGCTATTTTTAGGCCCCCCGGCTCGGGTTGCCTTGCGAGGGAACTGTGGAGGGAGGGGACGGCAAAGGAGGGGCCTTGGACTTCACTGAGCTCCTTCTCTGCCTCCAGGAGCCCCCAGTCGCCAGCTCTGCTTAAAGTAGTCCCTGGGGATCGGCTCCAGGTCCCCTCACCCATGACATGCCTGCCCCCCAGCTGCCCCAGCCCCAGATGGAGGAGTCAAGTTACCCCTGGGCTCAATCCCATTCCCCTTCCTCCCTCCTCTTGGGCCCTAGAGCCCCAGCCTCCTTGGACTGGTGGCCGAGAGGAAGAGGAGCCGCCAGGTGGATGGAGAAACAGACCCAAGTGGGGTTGAGCAGACTGTGGGCAGGAGGGACCAGTGGCCTCTCCCGGCACCTCCATTACAGTTGGTGAGCAGGAAGACCAGAGCCTGGCAGTGGGTGGACTCAGGCTCCAGCTGGTCCTGCCCTAACCAGTGACACCAAACCTCTCTCAGCCTCTAAGTCATCTGTACAAATAGATGGATAAGGTTGCAACAGACAGAAAAGAGTGGGAAGGGCATTGCAGGCAGAGGAACAGCAGGAGTGAAATGGAGTGTGGTGAAGGCAGACAAGGTTCTGAGAATCAGAAGGGTTTGGAGGGATCCAACCCCATGGATGAGTGGGGAGTGGATTAAAAGGAGTCGGGGCATGCCCGGAAGGCTTTGGTGGCTAAGGTCTCTATTCTCCAGGCAGGGGGTACTACCACAGGGTTCTAAGCAGAGGGACCAGGTATCAGAGCTGTGTTTTAGGAGGGTCACTTTGGCAGCCACAGTGTGGAGGGTGGACTGGAGATGGGTGCCCTATAGAGCAGAGGTCCTCAGAGATGATGCCTGCTAGAAGTGCAGGTTCTCAGGCCCCCAAAGACCCTGGCTCAATGGAGGGTCTGGGAAGGCCCAGGAATGTGCCTATTTAACAAGTGGCCCAGCTGTCTCTGATGTGTTTAACGGTTGTCCTTTGAGAAACATCAACATTACAGTTTTTTTTTTTTTAATTTATTTATTTATTTATTTTTTTGGTGGTGCTGGAGATTGAACTCAGGGACATTCTACTTCTGAGCTACACCACCAGCCCTATTTTATTTTTTATTTTGAAACAGGATCTCACTAAGTTGTAGAGGGCCTCAGTAAATTGCTGAAGTTGGCTGCAAACCTGTGATCCTCCTGTCTCAGCCTCGCAAGTACTAGGATCACAGGTGCCACCACACCTGGCTACAGTACCGTTTTTTTTGAAAGTCCAGAGCAGGGCTGGGGGAGGGGGAGTAGCTAAGTGGTAGAACACTCACCTAGTATTTGAGAATCCCTGGGTTTGATCCCAAGCACTATGAAAATAAAAAATAAAAGTCCAGAGGACTTTTGTGATGGACTGGTTCTGTATCTTTTTTTTTTTTTTTTTTTAAATACTGGGAATTGAACTCAGGGGCATTCTACCTCCAAACTACACCCCTGGCTAAGTTGCTGAGGGTCTCACTAAGTTTCTGAGACTGGCCTTGAACCTGTAATTCTCCTAAGTGCTGGGATTGCAGGCATGTGCCACTGCACCCGGCTCAGTTCTGTATTTTGGCTGTGGTGGTCACATGTGTAAGGTGATTAGTGCCACCTAAGAGACAAAAGACCCTGGAGGCCAGTCCAATCAGGCAAGGTTTATTAAAGGGATACTGCTGGACTGTCTCACACAGGAGAGCAGCAGTTTAGGGGTCTGTGGGAAAATTTTTATAGCAGAGAGAGCAGGGGAGGGACTCAGGGAGAGCAGCAGAGGGGGTAGTGCTTAGTTTTGGGAACAGCCAGACTTGGTTGCTCATACGTGGTGGGGGCTGACCTTTGTGGTCAGGGTTGGAGTGTTTCTGCTCCTGCAACTGCTCCCTAGCTTGGGTCAGACTGCCCCATTTTGACTTGTTATGGCGCAGTTACATCTTTTGTTTTTACTGCCTGAGGCTACTTGTGCTACCCACGAGGCTCCATGTACCCTGCACCCTCTGACCTAACAACATGAATCCACACAAGTGATAAAATTGCATTGAACTAAATGTTCATGTACACATCTACACACACACACACACACACACACACACACACACACACACACTAAAGGGCGCATTTAAAACTGAAAAAGTTGAATGGGCTACACCAATGTCACCCTCTTGGTTGTGATACTATACAATGTCATATGAGATGTCACCATTGGGGAAACCAGGTGAGGGGACACAGGAGCTTACTGTATTATTTCTGATATGTGAACCTACAATTTCTCAAAATCAAAAGTTAAAAAAGGAGAGCCTGTGGTGAACCCTGGCCTCACCGTGAGCCCTGAGGGAGGAAGTCTGGGAGGGACTAAGAGGAGCCAAGGAGCCCAAGTCATTTGGAGACGGGAGAAGGTGGTAGTCTTGATCTTGTCTCCTCATCCCCTACTGTCATTCCAGAATATTAAAGTGTGTGTGTGTGTGTGTGTGTGTGTGTGTGCATGTTTCTGTGTGTCCGTATGTTGATACGTGTGTGCAAAAGAATGCAGAAGAAATAATTTTTTCGTGTATGGTACTGGTGATTGAACCTAGGGGCACTCCACTTCTAAGCTACACTCCCAGCCCTATTTTATTTTTTTATTTGGAAACAGGATCTCACTAAGTTGCAGAGGGCCTCACTAAATTGATGAGGCTGTCCACGAGCCTGCGATCCTCCTGTTTCAGCCTCTCAAGTTCTGGGATTACAAGTGTGCATCACCACACCTGACCCAGAAGAAAACATTTAAACCCTGAATTATATCCATAGAGATGAAGAGCCTTAAGGAATAATTTTTCTTGTGCTTTGCATATATTAACCTTGCTCTTTGTGATGTGCAGTTCTCTGGGATCTGGTGTGCACCAGCCCAGGATAATACAGAGCAGTTCCATCACCCTAAATATTTGCTTGTGCATCCTCTTTGTAGTCAACCACACCCCCTGTGCCAGCCCCAGGCAACCACTGATGATGAATGGAGTTCTACAATGCAAATTGAATTCTAAAAAGGTAAAAATGTGGGAGAGAGCATTGCAAACAGAACATCAAGAACAAAGGAATAGAGACTGTTTTGAAAAAAGCTAATAACCCAAAGCCACCTAACACTGCCTCAACCATTGTGAGAAATGTAGTGGGTGGCTTCTAGATCTTGGCTGGTTGGTTGGTTGAACAAATGGACCACGTGACCTTGAGCAAGTCACTTAACATCTCTAAGCCTCAGTTTCCTCATCTATAAAATGAGGGCAACTCAAATCAGGGTTTATTTATTCATTCAACAAACTTTTTTTTTTTTAAATTTTTAGCTCCTACTGTTTCCTCAGCACTGTTCCAGGGGCCAGGAATAAAGTGAGGAACAAAACAGATAAGGATGCTTATATTAGAGAAGAGAGACATTCAACAAATATAAAGAAATGTAAAGATCATGAAGAGGAAGCCAGACGTGGTGGCGCACACTTGTCATCCCAGTACATGGGAGGCTGAGACTGGAGAATCCGGATTCACGGCCAGCCTCAGCTACTTAGTGAGGCCCTCTGCAACTTAGTGAGACCTTGTTTCAAAATAAAGAATAAAAAATGGGACTGGGGGTGTAGCTCGGAGGTAGAATGCCCCTGGAGTCAATCCCCAGTACCGCAAATAAAATAAAAGATCATGAAAAGGAGGTAAGTATAGCAGGGTTGGGGGGAGAGAGGATGGTGTGGACTTACACTTTCAACCAGAGCGGCTGGAGTTGGCCTCCACGGAAGCCAATCTTGAAGGGATGAGGAAGCGATGAGGCAGACATCTGGGGAGGACTGCTGCAGGTGGGGTGGGAGCATGCCAGGTGGGCTCCAGGAAGAGCCCGCAGGCCAGCAAGGCTGGAGGGAGAGAGGAGGGAGACGAGTCAGACACTGGCAGAGCCCGATGACATAGCATCTTGCAGGCCACAGTGTCTTTATTCTTAGTGAAATGGGAAGTCATCTGTGTTTTGAGCAGAAAATTACATGATCTGACTTTCGTGGTTGTGATGGTATTCAATTATTATATTAAATATTAAAATGTATATTAACTATTTAAAAGGGCCTGGCACAGAGCCTGGAACACGGCTTGTCTCCTGCCTTCCATAACAGGGCCATCCATTGACTTGCACCCAAGGGCCTGGGTCCTGGCTAGGGAGGGCACTGGCCCTTGTGTGTCGCTGGTGCCCCCTCCTGGAGGAGCCCGCAAAAGCTGCAGCAACTGGTCAGGCCTTGGCCAGGTCAGAGGGCCCAAAGCAGCTGGCTGCAAGGCGCTTGTCTGTCCGTCAGCAGGGGCCCCATAGTGCCCTGCAGCCTGGCACCGGGCTGGGTATGTGTACTGCCAGTCTGACCTGGCTTTTGATCACAAGTCTATGGTGTCATGGAAAGAGATCTGGGCTCCTCAGGCCAAGAAGCCTGGGGCCTGGTCCTCCTTTGCTACAGACTGCTCCCTGGGCCATGGGGGACTTCTCTGAATCTTAATAATATGCAATGTGCCTAATGCAATGGGAAAATCTCAGCAAATGTTCACTGAGTCAGTGAATGAAGTGGGAGCCATCAGCCCTTCCTGGTGTATATTTAATTTAGAGAAAAATAAATAAAAGAGACCAGTAGGCATTCATTCAAGAAGTATCTAAGACCGGCGTGGTGGCGCACATTTGTAATCCCATTACATGGGAGGCTGAGACTGGAGGATCTGGGTTTGCAGCCAGCCTCAGCTACTTAGTGAGGCCCTCCACAACTTAGTGAGACCCTATTTCAAAAAATGAATTAAAAAATAGGGCTGAGGGTGTAGCTCAGAGGTAGAATACCCCTGGGTTCCATCCCCAGTACTGCAAAAAAAAAAAAAAAAAAAAAAAGAAGTATCTAAAAGTCTAAAAGGCATGGTGGCATATGCCTGTAATCTCAGTACTTAGTAAACTGAGATAGGAAGCCTACAGGTTCAAGGCCAGCACACGGTAACTTAGTGAGACCCTGTTTCAAAATTTAAAGTAAAATAGGACTGAGGATGCAGCTCAGAGGTAGAGAACTCCTGGGTTCAATCCTTAGTATCACACATACACACACATTTTTTTTTTCAGTACTGGGGATTGAACTCAGGGGCATTCTACCTCTGAGCTATACTCCAGCCCTATCTTTTATTCTTTATTTTGAAACAGGGTCTCACTAAGTTGTGGAAGGCCTCACTAGGTAGCTGAGGCTGGCCGAGAACCCAGATCCTCCAGTCTCAGCCTCCCAAATGCTGGGATTACAAGCGTGTACCACCACACCCGGCTCTTTTTTTTTTTAAATATTTAATTAGTATCTACTATGTATCACCACTCTTCTGGGTACTGGCAATATTGTAGTGAATAAAATGGACAAAAACCCTTCCCTTGAGCAGCTGACATTTTGGGTGTTGAATCGAAGGTCATAGGTGCATTTGGGTTTGTACCTGGAGTGAACGTGTGCTGAGATGAAGAAGCATTGAAGAAGTCCTCAAGGGACAGGGCTGGGAGGGCAGGCAGAGTAGGAAAGTGCCTGAGCCTTCAGTCCCTGGATGGGGACCCGTCCACCTCCATGATCCTTCCTACTCCCTGCTTACATGGGGTCCAAGCAGGTCTGGGCCTGGTTCCTTGGGCGCAGTGGGAGCCCTCTTCTTTCATGCTTGGAGTCTTGAAGGAGAGGACCCCAGAGCATCCTGAGGAGCAGGGAGAGGTTTTGCCATGGGGCGATGGGGCGTGTGTGGAGGGGAGGGGACACTGAAGATCTGGCTGTATGTGCAGACCGCGCAAGACCCGAACCTTCTTTGGTTTGCTTTGCCCCTTCCCTCGGTTCCCTGGGTCACCCCAAGCCCTGCAGGGGATAGGCTCAGGAGGGTGCCTCTGGCTTCCTCTCTGAGGACAGGTGGGTAGCAGTCACAGAAGACAAGGTGCTTAGAAGGAAAGGCTTCCTTCAGACTGTCTCTACTGGAAAGGCGGCTGTAGCAGTAGGGAGTTCTCTCACACTGGGGACCAACAGGCAGAGCTCATCAAGGGAGCCGGGGCGAGGCTGGGTCGGGGTTTCTGTACCGGGAGGGCTGTCATCCAGAGGACTCCTGAGGTCTGACTCTGCGTCTGAGACCCCACCTTCACTCTACCCTCCTGACTAGTCTGTACCTGAGCTTTTTGGTGGTGGTGGTGGGGGCTTCTTTCAAAACTTTCCCTGCCGGGCGTGGTGGCGCACGCTTGTAATCCCAGCATTCGGGAGGCTGAGACCGGAGGATCCGGGTTCGCGGCCAGCCTCAGCTACCTAGTGAGGCACTCCGCAACTTAGTGAGACTCGGTTTCAAAATAAAGTAAAAAATAGGGCTGGGGGTATAGCTCGGAGCTAGAATGCCCCTGAGTTCAATCCCCAGTACCGCA